>VDFB02049528.1:0-87421 GCA_007258455.2 Sequoia sempervirens | reverse complement strand
TAGTCAAAACCCATTATTGCATATTTCTATGTTTACTTATTCTCCCTAAGTTGCACTTAAGGGGGGCAGGGTGTTTGTGTAAATGAAATATATTTTCTAATTGGTTTACTTGTTAGGTTCTATTTGTGCACTAGTTTACTTAAGTTTACTTAGGAAATTCTTAGAACATTATCATTTTATTTACCAAGTCATAATATTAAGACACAAGTCAAAATAAATTATGTTTTATTATGTCTCACCTTGACCTATTTAAACAATTTTTTCATAATAATTTTCTCATATTAAGTGTGTTTGCATCCTGTCATAGAATATAATTATTCTCTCATGTTGAATTTATCTTATTCTTTTACTGAAGCACCTAGATCTTGGGTGGCTACCTCCATAGCCAAATTTGGCATGGTATATAGAATTTTATACCATCTCTTACAAATATCCACAACCTTATATGGTAATGGATATCTTAGTTTGATCACTAGTGATAGAAGTGAAATAAAAACATGCAAAAATTAAATAGATTGAAAACTAGGTTCCCTAAATTTGAAATCAGGGACTCTAAGACCCATGAAAAATGAGGAGAAGAAGAGTAAGAAAAAATATTCCCACAATTTTTTAAAGATAAAAAATTACTACTATACCATTTCCCATGGAGAAAGAAAGATAAAGTAGAAAAAAATCACTAATAAGGGGAGTAACAAAGGCCCACTTACAAATTAGTGTCAAGGATAAAACTAGAGGTGAGCCCCTCATTAAAAAAAAAAAAAGATAAAATAAAAAAATCCAAAAGGAAATTTTCATAAGTTGTAAAGGAAGAAGAGGAAGAAGAATTTATAAAATTGATGCAAATAGTGACATGGGTACAACTAAGGTATAGTGGTTGGAAGAAAGGGAAATCAAAAGTAAGAAAGAAAAGATATCTCTAAAACCCCAACATAAGAGAAAGAAGAAAAAATAATAAATGTTTAATTACTAAATAGATCATTGTTATGGCTAGAAACAATGATTTTTTAGTGTTGAATATTTGTCAATTGGCTAATAATACAAGTTGTAAGGTGACCTGAATCATCAAATTTTTATAAAACTTATTTTGGTCCTACTTAAATCACTTGATAATTTATTTTATTAAAATTTTAAAGTCAAAAAATTTCCACAATATTTGATACCTGATTAGATCATATTCATCTAAATTTTAAGTTATACTAGAAAATGAAGTTAATTTGCCAATAATATTATATAATAATGGATTACTTTAGGGCCATATTGTGAATTTTTAATCACCACCCTTTATTTTATTTATAAAATTAATTTTTAGGATTGTATTCCATGGGTTAAAATTTACCCACGGATCTCCAATGCCCATCAAGTGCAAAATTGTATTTGGGTCATTGAAGATTTATAATCTAACGAAGAGGGTTATAATATATAGGCCAAAATTTACTTGTAGAGCTCCAATTCCCATGGGGCCTAAAATTCTATTTGGGTCATATTGAAGATTTATAATCTAACATTTGGGGTTAAATTTTGTAGGCCAAAATATACCCACAAAGCTCCAATCCCCATGGGGATTGAAATTACATTTGGGCCCCATGGGCATTAAAGCTCTACAGGTACATTTTGGTCTGCAAAATATAACCCAACCCATTATATTAAATAAATAATATCAATGGTGCTAAAAAATAATTTAGAGATCATTTAAAATATTCAATGCATGATTTCAAATATTAATGAATTAAAGAACTATAGAAATGAGCATTACACCTTAAACTAGTCAATCATTGTTATCATCAAGATCTTACTTTTCCATAGGAATTTAAACTAAAAATTAAGAGGGAGTATTTTTCATGGTAATTAATGTATTTTTCGTATTTTTTTGTCAAGATCCACCAAGATTTTCTACAAATTTCTAGTGATTAAAAAAATCGCCAAAAAATTTATCTTTCATTAAAAATTTATATCTTTTTTTAGGCAATATTCTTAAAGTTATCATTAGCTTAGAATGTTTATACAAATATCCCTAATGAACGTTATGTTATTAAGTAAGAACAAACAACTGATTTTTGGAAGTTATGCTAGATTACACAATAAGAAGTCCTCACTTAATGGTAGATATAATACATATTTTCTTGAAGAGTTGGCTAGAATAATAAAGTAGAAGGAATAATAGACAATATAGGTAGAGGATAAAATTACAAAAGATGCACTAGAAGAGAGTTGAAAATCTATTAATCCTGACATTAAATATAAGTTGGTGAAATTACAAAATGAGTTCAGATCTAGACAAGAGTGGATACTCTCTTTTCACATGTCTATAGAAGTGGCCAAGGAGAGGGTCAAAAAAGAAACATTAGATGCCAAAACAAAAAAAATAATAATAAAAAAGAAAAAATAAAAATAAACTCAAATAAAATAGTTAGCAATGAATAAGATCACATGAAATAAGAGGAAATAAGAACACAAGAAAAAGAGAAGGAAAAAAAAAACAAAGTGTAGATGAGACATTGTAGATGAAAAAATGTAGAAAGGAGGAGAGTAACTTTCTAAATAGAGAAAATATTGTGTGTGTGTGTGCGTGTGCGTGTGTGTGTGTGTGTGACAATCCCCTATAGATATTCTCCTCATCACTCTAGAAACTTCAAAAACTTTGGACCATTGATCAAAATAAAGGAATTCATTTTTGAAGAGAAATAGTTACAACTTATGGTATTGTCACCAAAATTATTCACACCTACAATATCTAGTACACTAGTAGATCTAACACAAATATCTCCTATCCAACATTTCCAAATAGGATTTTTCATGTACAAGATTGCTAGGGAGAGACACTTGACATATAATTTGAACTTCAATATAAATCCATAGAGAAAACAATAGAGAGGGTACAAGAACAAGTACTACATATCAATATAGGTGCCTCCTTGCCATGTGATAAATAGTTAAGGTTGGTTATAGTAGAGTTCTAGAAAAAATTCAAACATGGAAAATATAAAAGGTAGATTTAAAATAGAAAATATTAGAAAAATGAGAAAAAAAATTATAAGAAATTAAGATGAAATATGCCACTACATAAACAAAGCTAAAGATTAAAATCAACAACATAAAAGGGGCTTTCACTAATGCAAATACTTTATTTTAGTCTATTTGGGTTGGCCTAGATATCCACTAAATTATTGAATCTTTATTTAGATATTATTAAAAATTATATAAAGAAAGCCTCAACCTCATATGTATAGTGAAGAACTTGGATGACTATATTAGGGTACAATTAAAATTTTGCATACTCAATTTCACCAAGTACTCAAGAAATGATGATGTCTAATGGTGCAAATAAAATAATCAAGGGAAGTTGTGAATTTGTGGCTAGCACAACTCATTGGCCCTCTAGTAAATGCAAGGTATATCGAGAAATTGAATGAGATCCTATATCCCATCAATGCAAGGTATATGTTGATTTTCCTTACAATTAGCTTGTAATCCAAATGAATAAAGTATGATTTTGATTGTACTAGACAAATAGAAACACAATTGTAATTAGTATATATGTGATTAATAAATGAAATATTATTTGATGTTTTATTAGGATTTAACTACATAGTTTTTAAGTCAAACTCATTAACCCATATTCCATGAGTAGTGTTCCACAAGAACCCATCTCTCACAAACACGAATGGTCCACTTAAAATTTATTGTGCACATTTAGATGATATTTATCATAGAGGTGAAACACGTAGACTTCTGAGAAGGCCCTCATCCCAATCCACTCTGATTCAAATACACTTAATCATATAATTACTTCCAAAATCAACTATACAAAAAAACTTAGTGCCCCATTTGCTTAACCATATGAAGTATTGCCTATTTTCTCCACTTTGAGGACGACCCCATTTGCTTAACCATATAGAGTATTGCCTATTTTCTCCACTTTGAGAAGGACCCCATTTGCTTAACCATATAGAATATTGCCTAGTTTCTCCACTTTGAAGATGACCCCATTTACTTAAGCATATGAAGTATCACCTATTTTCTCCACTTTGAAAAGGACCCCATTTGCTTTAACTATATAGAGTTTTGCCTATTTTCTCTACTTTGACAAGGACCCCATTAAAAACAATTTGTGGGTTATATTTGGTGAAGGTAAAGTTGGCCACTAGTGTTGGGAGTCCATCCAAACAAGATATGAAGCCAAGTGGAGACAAAACAAATGGCTAGTAAAATAGTATTTGATTAGAATTTTCCTTGCCGGTCACACCTTCATATTGTCGACAACACAAAAAGAATCTTGGCTTACATGCTCGTTTCGACCCCAAATAAAATAAAATGCTTTTGTATATTTTTTTGTCATTGGCCCATAACATTTGTTTTTCTTCAAACGGAAAAGGTGACGTGGCACACAAAAGGGCCCTTGCACCGAGAGAATGCGGTGGATTGGAAATGTCCTGTCCCTTTCCTCCATGGAAAGCGAAGAGCGACAGGCGTAACGCATGCATTCCAGCTATGTCATGGTGGGCCCCGCCGACATTTCCCCTCCCTCGAATCGCCCCTCACCCGGATCACTTTCGACTCACTCCTGTTTATATACACACAATGGTGATCATTCGCATTCCAAATTCGGGATCATTCACCAATACATCTGTGGGTTCATTGAATCGCTCCCCAGGCACTGAAACTGGCTAGCTCAAGCTCAGAATGGCCCCATCTGGAAGAAGCAGACGAGAAGAATAGAGCGCTGGTTGGCGACCTGTACGATGCGTTACGCTTGGGCAATTCCAAGACGGTGCGGAGGATTTTGGCCCCCGATTTGGAGTGGTGGTTCCACGGTCCACCCCACTGCCAGCATCTGATGCGCTTTCTCACCGGCCGAACCATCCGCAAACGCCTCTCCTTTATTCCCGACTCTGTCACCTCGCTAGCCGATAAAGTATTCGTGGAAGGTCGCGAGGACGAGTCCCTCTACTGGGTTCACGTCTGGACTGTGGAGAATGGGATTGTTACGCAGCTCCGAGAGTATTTCAACACGTCTTTAATTGTCACGGAGTTTAAATCCAATGCTAGCTCGTTGCTGTGTTTTCCCGTCTGGCAGAGCGACCTCCGGCAGTCGGATGAACAGTCCATGCCGGGCCTCGTGCTCGCCATCTGAACATACATGCCCATATTCTATCAAACGTATTTTGTGTGCTTGGTATATAATATTTATAGTGTGTTTGGGCGTCTACGTTATTGCCTAGAAATATATGCTTAGAATAAGCTCACCTTGCAAGAACGGCGTGAAGATTGCCAATGGTTGATATGCAGGCGAAGAGTGTCAATTGTAGGTTCTTCTGGCTTTTTTATTATAAATATTGTTTGTTAGAACAATCTCTCAATCTATTTCAATATCACACAAAGGCTTTATGCCACTGCTGAGTTCACATGTATTTAACAATATTTATCTTTTTATGAAATGATTTTTGGATTCGATTGTGTATGTTTTTTTACATCAACGTTTCTGATCATACTCTGTGATCCATCATTAGGATGATAGCTGAGAGCATAAGGAAAAAAAATCATGTACAATTGAATTCGGAAATCATTTTATAAGAATTAACAATCGAATCTGTGATTTTTTTTTCTCCTTATGCTCTCACCTCTCATCCTATGATGGATCACAGAGTGTGATATGAAACGTTGATGCAAAAAATCATACACAATCAAATCCAAAAATCATTTCATAAGAATTAACATAGATTGTGGAAATTTGATATAATTAATATTTGTCTTATTAACCACATATTAAATAATATTAAATAAAACCAAATATATATGATAGGTAAGTTAAAAATCCCTTGTGTATCTTGGCCCATATATTTCTAATAAATGGTTGTATTTTTTAACTTCAGACTATATATTATAAATATTGTATTCATGCATGAAAAGTGATGTTTCACTTGGGCAGATTCTATATGTAGTACATTATCCCACTTGTTAATTATTGCATGACAGGTGTAAAAGCATTTATATCATGGATGATGTGAATGTCATGTTTAAGAATAAATAAGAGGGGGCATATTTAATATAGTATGAATGGCATCTTTGACCTATTATTTATATCATGTGTAAGAGCTATATAAAAGGTAATAACTATACCTATATATAATTCTTTGAAGATACTAATGTAGTCTAGGTAGAGGATTAATAAAAGATAACTTAAACAATACTTAAACAACCTTTACACTTTAGCTGAAAACTATAATAAATCCACTTGCATTAAAATATAAACATATCTTTAAGGGATTGCAATCATGCTAGAAACAAAGTCTTAAGTATTTCACAAACAAAAATGGTATAGGACTATTCTATTCTTGATGCAAAAGCATTGCAATACAACTCACTGGATTTCATCACATAATCATATTTCAGCTCGAGGCAGAGAATCAAAGTTCTACAATAACTCAATTCATATCTAGATCTCAATAATTTTGGATCAAATTACAAAAAGTTATCATTGTTAGAATATCATAGTACATTCTCCCTCTTGTCAATCATTGCATGACATGTGTAAGAGCATATATATCATGGAAGATGTATGAAATGTAAGGTGTATAAGAGAATAAATGACAAATGTAGGGATATATAAGGGGGGGCTACTTAATAGACTATGACTAACATCTTTGACCAAATATTAAAATCATGTATAAGAGGTGTATAAAAGGTAATAACTAAACCTATATAAAGTTTTTTGGGAATTACTAATGTAGTCTACGTGGAGGGAATTAATAAAAGATCCTAAATAATCTTTAAACAACTTTTAGAAGGTAGATGAAAAGTATAACTGTAAGATATAAAATTTTGCCCCAAAGGTTTTAAGACCTAGGGCAAACAACTTTCTATGCTCCACATTCAAGGATGCCCTAGAGGTCTCATTCAAATGATGATAATGGGAGAAACAAATCTACTAAAGAACTATCTTAGGGTATGATTATGAATTAATGAGGGGTTCACAGCCAAGCTAGAGCTTAGAAAAATGTATGAAATGCAAGATCTAATAGAAAAACCCAGTGATGCATGAAACTTGAATAAATGACCTATAAATGCAAATAAATTTCATAATAGAAAATTGGAAAAGTATAGAGGAGAACCTGGAAACTTGAGAGAGCTTGAATGGAGGCCTAAAATGTTGAATAACTTGAAATTTAGGCCTACTGGGACTCATACGTCAGTCTAGGTGAATCAATCCGAGATCAAGGTTTTTACACATGAACAGGTTTCTAGAAAAAAGGTATCTGAAAAATGTCAAAATCTAAAAAATGACCTAAACTAGGACTCATACACTAGGACTGGCATATGAGTCTAGTTAGGGTTTTCTGGAACTTCAAAGTCTGAATCTAGTCTATGCCAAAATCTAGAAAATGACCTAAATTGGGACTCATACACCAGGACTGGCGTATGAGTCTAGTTAGGGTTTTCTGGAAATTGAAAGTTTGAATTTGGTCTTCAATGTCTGCTCTTTCTGTTCCACTTTGTTTTTGGATTTGAAACCCTTATTTTTTAGGCTATAGGTGACTTTTTAGTGAAGATTACAACCTTGCAAATGAGGGGACAATTCCAACAACTTCCTTCAAGCTTGTGACCTAATATTCAAAGGGTTTTCAAGTATTCAAAGCACCTAGATATGCAATCACACAAAGAGAGAGAGAGAGAGTTGATTGTTAGGGTATAGGGCTTTGCTTTGGTCAAACCCCTTGTAGGTAATTAAACCAAATGATGAGATAATGAAATGAAGGCATGAAACATGAAACAAAGAACATGAATCATGGAAAATGATACCTTGAATGATGTCTTGTAAATCTGCAACTCAACAAGAAATAGCATGAAGGATGTAGATCTTGATCTTGACAATAGGTGTAGAACAATGCTTGATCTTGGATCTTCAATGCTACATCACAACACTATCTCAATAACATGCTTGATGCTTTATATCCTTGAAATGATGATGGATCTTGAATTTCTACAATAATTGATGAAGAAATCTACTCTTAAATGCCTTAGAAATGATCTTGAATGCTCTCTTGATGATCTTGTAAAGTATTGGAATGCTTAACTCTTGAGTGCTTGACTTGATAACATGTATGTAGGATTTGAGAAATACAAATCCACAGAACCCAAAGAACACCTACATGCAAGAAACCTATCACAGAGAAAGAAAGAGAACAAAACAAGGGTTTTGGCTCTGACAAAGTGCAAGATGTATTATCAGAGAAAAAATGAATCAAGAGGAGAATACAATACAAGAGATTAATCCTTATAAAGGAGATCAACACCGAAAGGAAAACCTAACCCTAGTGAGTGCATTTAATAATTAAATATTAATTATTAAATGACTAATATGTGTGCATGAAGTGAAATCTTAAGAGGAGAGTAAAGTTAATTAATTACTTTACTCTAACACCCCCCCTTAAGATGAGCTACAATGCAACTACAAACAATGCAGAAGAAAGCAAAGGAACTACAATGCAACAGAGGGTCCCGGCAACATGGCCTGATCAGGTACCCAAATACAACAAAATCTCTATAAAGCGAAGTAAAGGAGAAAACCCAGTTGAAAAAAAACTCATCTCCAAAAAGAGATAAAGAAACATGCAATGCACTAAGAAAAGAAGGATAGGAGGTGGATAACATGATACCCCCCATAGACAGCTTCTATCATATAAGTACATATACAATGGTCTCCATAAGAGAAATAGAAAGAGACTAGAAGGCCCCCCCACAATGAAGAAACTCCTGTCGCAATGGTAGATGCCTGATGTAGAATCTAGAAAGATATCCTGAAGTAGAAAATAATATTCCTCCCCTTGGGAAGAAACAGATCCAAAGGACAATGTCGAAGAAACCCTGTGAAAAGAGAAGAACCAAGATGTCTCAAGATGTGTGCCATGAGAGGATGGTAAAGAATCTCTCTGTCTGAACTGAAACAAAAGATGTCAAATCCAAACTGAACTGAAGACTCCTGAACTACAACCTTTGAATGCATGGATGATGGTGGGCTAACAGCAGGAATATGGCTATCAACAAAGAGGAGCTGAAAATCCTCAAAGTAATCCTCCAAATCTGTAATGTGAGACTCAACAAACAAGAATGAAATGTCTGTGAAAAAAGAATCCCATGGTGCTATCTCTGGAAGATGGATGATGTCCTTCTTAACTGAATCAATAGGAGCCAAAGATGTGGAAATGTCAAACTGATTAGGAACAACAGGAGATGCTGATGCATGTATAATCTCAGTCTAAAGAGTAGGAACTGTGAGACAATCCTCTGATTCATCAGAATATGTAAGGGTGTCTAAATACTCAAGTTCCTTTAAAGTATCATGATCAAAGGGTGCATTCTCTCTCTAAGAAATGGGTAAGAGACAATATGAAGCAGGATCCTCTTGGAATGGAGAGAGATTGGGGTCTCCATAGATCTCCCAAAGATGTGTCCAAAGTGGGCGGGGACAATCAATGTCCGATATAGCCCACACAATGTCATCATCAACACTAGACCGTATAAGTCCTACTATGTGATCTCTAATGATATTCCAAGCTAGTTTTCCCTTTGAAGTGGCTGGTTTAGGTATGAGATCATACAAATAAGGAAAAATATTAAGCCACCTACAATGTGTAAGTATGCCCTTTGCCCATGACTCATAATTACCCCGTTCCAAAATTACAACTGAAGGGTGAGTAGAAAAACCCATGATAACTCTTCAAATTAAAACATCTGAGACTAACTGACCTCAATACTAATAAATCAGATCAAATAAATCCATCCCATGCAAACAAATCATTTCCAGGTGCCAAAAAGTTCAAGTAATTGACAGATGTGTGAAAACACAAAAAATTGAATAAAATGTACCTAGGGTAGATTCTAGAAAAATAAATGACAGATCTGGAAATAGCATAGAAACACCTTTCCAACGCCTATTCGTTTGCGAAAAACGGAGTCCGTATGCAAAAGATATGGCTCCGAAAGTGCAAAAAGCTTGTTCTAACTTTGACTGACTAAAACAGCATCAAAATAGAAAAACTAGGAAATCAGAACGACGCCAGAAGCATCTTTCCAATGACTATTCATTTGCAAAAAATGGAGCTAAAACATCCATTTTACACCCGATTTCGTAAAGTTGCTCAAAAGTGTCCAATTAGGTCCTCCAGAGCCCTCAGGGGCTAAAAAAATAGACCCTTGGTCTGCTGGGTGAGCAAGGGATAAGCGCAGGTGGCGCGCTGGTGGAGGGCAGCTCACAGGCAGCGCACTGGTTGAGTTTGGGTGGTGCGTGGGCGGCGCTGTGGGCAGCACGCAGGCCGACGGCGCCACGGTGGCTGCATGGCCGCGACCGATTGTTACCACTGTCGGCGGTGGCCGGGCGGTGGCCGTCGGGCGGCTCACCGATGGCGCAGCCTGTCTGAATAGGAAGCGCCCAAAAATAACCAAAAAACTTGTTTTTTATTATTTTTTGAATTTTTGACCTCATTCTGCGTGCCCTAGGGCCGTACGGCTCTGGGGCAAAAAAATTTCCTTTTCGATCGACTGTGGCCAAACTGGATGAATTTTATATGAAAATAGGGGTTTTTGAATGCTACGAGCTCAACGGTGAGGTCCGTTTGGGCTCAAAGTGCTCAAAAAAAAAGAACCCCCTATTCCAAATAAAAAAAACAAACACAAATATGATGCAATCAAAACCTAGATCTCTAAATCTTTCATAAAATGAACAAGTTGCAGCGGATCTGGCTTTGATACCATGTAGGATTTGAGAAATACAAATCCACAGAACCCAAAGAACACCTGCATGCAAGAAACCTATCACAGAGAAAGAGAGAACAAAACAAGGGTTTTGGCTCTGACAAAGTGCAAGATGTATTATCAAAGAAAAAATGAATCAAGAGGAGAATACAATACAAGAGATCAATCCTTATAAAGGAGATCAACACCGAAAGGAAAACCTAACCCTAAGGTGAGTGCATTTAATAATTAAATATTAATTATTAAATGACTAATATGTGTGCATAAAGTGAAATCTTAAGAGGAGAGTAAAGTTAATTAATTACTTTACTCTAGACCTTATAAAATAATGTTATGAAAGCTCATTTATAGAGGAAAACCATCTAATATACCATGTATTAGATCCCAAAGGCTGACATACATGAAATTTGAACTTAAAACCCAAATTTTCTAGCTCAAAACCTTAAAAATAGGCCAAATGGGACTCATACGCCACCAGTAGCGTATGGGTCCGACAGGGCCTATTTTGATTGCTAGAGTGTCAGGGAGTGTGTAAGTTAAATTTATTTATTGATCTTGTCGGGCTTTCAATTGAAATATGCCTCATGATGCATAATATAGGGTCTTGGGGGCCTATTAATGATGATATTAAGTTCATAAATGTAAGAAGGCCAAAAATCCAATGTGAAAGTGTAAATAAATAAACTTTACAACACTAAATTAAGGGAAAAAATAGGTCTATTTAGCTTAAAAGGGCCCAAAATCCCATGTGAATGTGTAAAACACATTAAAACACTAGATTAGGTCCACTTAATTTACAAGCCTCCTAAATTTAATGTGAAGGTGTCAATAAATACACTTTACAAAACTAAATTAGGGAAAAGTTAAGTTTATTTAGCTTAGAAGGGCCCTAAACCTAAGGTGGATGTAAAGCTCATCACAACACTAGATCATGGTGATGCCAAGTCCAATTTATCATTAATTATTCCCAAATCAAGCAAGGAAAAGGGGGACTCTTTTCTGTCATTACAATAACAAATTCACTTGCATTAAAATATAAATTTACCTTCAAGGGATTGCAATCATGTTAGAAACAAAGCCCTTTATTAGAAATAAATAGGTTCAAATACCAATTGTTGAAAATACAATCTTTATCCAAATATGACTTCAATGGATGAGATACAAGGCTTAGACTACAACAACATAAAAATATGAAACTCATAAGAAAATCTGAAAATTAAGTTGCCTTAATATAGTAATACCATGATTAGATCTATTTTCTTTATGATATAAAAATCCAACCAACATAATATTCTTATTAACACCATCATATGTGAACTTATAACAATAATAAATAAATAATAACATCACCATAATATAACAGCAATGAGGCATAGATCAAAAACACAAGAGCAGCACATAATACAAGATTTACATGGATAAATCCTTGTGGGAAAAAACTCCACCAAGAAGAAAGGCCAAGTATGCATTATCTTCAAATAAAAGGGATTAAAATATAATCATTTTCATTTTCCTCTCTACCTCCAACATGAAAGCACTTGTGCACTTATGAATAGCCTCCTTATGCCTCAACATGTTCTTATTATTGCAATGAAACTCTACATCCAACTATTTCTTATATTGTTTACATCCAAGAGGCTAATTTTATAGATTCGTGAAGACATCTAATGCACCAAACATGGCTCCCAAATATTACCCTTCATTTCAAATATCCCCAACCATTGGAATACTTTCTTAGAATGTGAAAGGACATTGGTTTTGGCTTTAATATTTTTCATCCAACTTGGGCACACAAACTTGGAAGATAGGCATTACATTAAATGCAATAAATGATAGAATACCAAGAGACACATGTTTCCTCATTCCAAGCTCCCACTTGGAGAATCTCAATAGTCACTCACTTGTCCTTTCCTTATCTTTTATTATCCCATTTTAGACATCCACATGTGGGGAAAATAATATTAAATATTTTTCCACAAATGACCTTTACCATTGCTAGTGGAACCTATCACCCCTTATGAATATATTGCAAACAGTGGTGAGAAATAATATTATAAAATTTTCCTAATTCACGCCAAGTGCCTAGGGACACTTTCTAAGGATGTTGGAACCATGCAATATGACATAGGATTTACAAGGTAGATGGCATCTTAATCCTAACATTCTCCCACTTTACATTACACATTGTAAATACACCCATAGGAAACATAAAGAAGGGAAAACATCCCTTAGCCAATCATGTACCCTTTGAATCTTCACCATACTCTCATGCTCCAACAAGATACCTACAAAAGCAACCGTGATAACCACCATGAATCAAGAAACTCCTTACATCCTCCAACATACCACTTATGGAAGAAAAAGGAACTTGTACCAAGGTTAAACATAACAACTATCATTAACACCTGCACCAATATTTACATGAACAAAAGCATCAAATTCAAATGATAACAAAGGCTTTGAGTAGCTTCCTTACTCATACCAACTGGAATAGAAATCACAACAAATTACAACACATCCAAGCTAACTGTTGATGAAGATTTCACTCGCAACAAACAAGGTGAATAAATTCTTCACAGACAAGACCGCAAAGAGCATATCCTTCTTGAAAGATATGGAACAAAGACAACCTAAGGGGGTATTCTACACTACAGGGCAAAGATTGGCTTTCATTCAATCCCAAGTCTCTGATAACCAGGTCATGGTTGCACTAGGGTTGCTCTCGGGTAATGATGTGATATTGTTGTTAATCTCAAAGGGATTATGGTTGTTTCTAGCTTTGCTAAGAATCATAAGCATTTCACACAAAATTTCCACCTCATTCATAGAATAACATCATGAAATCAAAATATTTGCAATAATATTTCATGAACATCACAAATTCTTTGTTATCACTTAAGTAGATTTAGCTTTAAGAATTCAACAAATTTATGGAAAACAAAAGATCTTGAATAAAATTTCATCCATTCATTTAAATTTTGGAACATTTTCAAATATTTAAGCATCTATTCTAAAATAAAGCATTAAAAATACTGGAAATTAAAATTTTCTCCCAGTTATTCTCCATGGATGCCACAAATAATTAATCAAAATAGAGCAAACCACTTTATACTTCACCAAATTGTAAGCTCACAGCTACATATAAAACAGTGTAAGCTTTTAAAGAGGGTTTCATTTTTTGACACCTAGTAGGTTCTGTATGCACCCTTAAACGATGCAATATACAGTCTTGTTCGGTTGAACTAACAAAACCAGCTACAAAAGATGCTGAGATAGGTAGTTATCTAACAAGCTCTAATATTAATTAATGTCTACATGCACATACAAATTTTTATGCTAGAATGGTTCAAAAAATAGGAAAAAAGAACAAAACTTAAAAAAACTTTATACTCCTCTGACATCCACAAATTCTAAACTTAAAATAAAAATGAGGGAGGAGACAAAATTTTATAGGAACAAGGCCCTGAAAGTTCAACTTAAAATTCCATCCAGAGAATCATAAATAACAAATTAAAACATGGCACATGGCATCTACCAACTGTCATCAAGAACATTCTAGAATCAGTCAAGGCTTTGACTTTATCTGCAACAACACTTCTTTTATACTCCAACACTATCACTTTGCATTTGTCAACATTATTAGCTCCTTTACGAAACACCATAATAAAGAACATTCATCGAGACTAGGATCAACCTGCAACTCAAAATTGAAACAAAAATAAACTCATCATACTTCTGGTATCTGGTCTCCGGTTCTTCCTCTTTTCACTCAAGACTCGGGCTTCGGGATTCTTCTTTCACTCTTTTTTAACTGATACTCTCAGAAAGCACTTAATACTTGATGCATGCATTCTTTTGAAATCCCTTGCATTGCTTTCCAAGTGAGCTTGAGCCTAATATATTCTTCAGTTACTTGGAGTATGATATCATTCTTGTGCGCTTTGTTGGCTTCATAGCTAACTATAGTATTTTTGCATTGTATTATCTCATCAATGACCTCTTGTGTCACAATTGAACAGGATCTCTATTTATTATTTCTATCCATTCCTTGAAGGATTTAGCTTATTTTCCTTCATCTCCTAATGTTAGGGGATCAAAACCTTGACGTGCTAGTACTTCAATGAATTCTTGATTTTCAACAATCAATTTTCTACATTCTATGGTGACCTTTTCAAATCCTTCGATACATTGTATTATCATGTCACCTTACCATTTCAACTTTTTCTTCCATTTTTCTGGCAATGGAATTTCATGTTCTAATATTACATTACTCTGTATTAACCCTTGGATATCTGCCTGCATGAGAATTTCAATGCTTTGCCTTTCTTCAATGATCTACTCTTGGAAAAGTCTGCATTCGTGTTCAAATATTTTCAATTTATCTGAGCGATGGTATGCTTCCTTGTACTTCCTTATGGCATCTGTAATAAATTCTTCTCCTTGCTTTACCCAGTATTCAATCCATTCTTCAAACATTTTCATTTTATGACGAACTATTGCAATTGCATCTACTTGTTCTTGTGACATTAGCACTGGATGTTGGGGCAATTCAGCTTGCTCTCAACTAGATAAAGTTAATGACTTTATAAAATGTTCCAAGGTAGAAACTCATTCTTTCAATTCTCTTTTCTTTTGTTTGTATTTTTGTACTCTAGCAACATTGGCATTTAAATTCACTTTTATTTCCTCTAATTCTTGCTGCCAAGACGAGTGTCCAAGGTTAATACTTGTTATCTTATACTCCTTAGGCATAATTTCATGTATGTCCCTATCAACTATTGGAGTAGCTATCTGAATAGTTTTGTTACCATCTACACTTCTCTGTATGACATGTTTTGTTTTTGCTTTGCGCCTAGGTTTAGGAATATCTACTTCTTGCATAAAATTATTCAAATTCAGAGGCAATATTTCTACTTCCATTGGAGAAGCTAATTCCCTAATTAACCAATCAGGAGTATCATCATCTTGCTATACCTTTGTAACATTTCTTTGTTCCTATTTACCACTTGTTTCAAGAACTTCTCCTCTTTGAATTTTTCACATTGTCTAAAATGGGAATTTCTTCAATGATATCTAGCATAGATTCAGGATTAGTAGGATTTGACACTGTCTCCTCTATTTGGAAACTTATATTTTCCTATCTATCCAGATTTTCCACTTCATCTCTCTCAACATTATCTTCTTTGTTCACTGCTACATTATAATTCTCTTCATTTTCAATTCCTTCTTTTGAAAACTGTGTAGCTTCCTCTTCTACAACTTCAATTTCAATTTTAGCATGGCCTTTCTCTAGTTCTTCAAAGACCTGTGACTGTTCATCAACATTTGGCACATTCCCAAGCGAAGGATAGTAATCAAGAGTATCTTCAATAATTTTTTCATCAATAGGATCCTACCCTGCAGTCTCCCCTATTTCCATTTCAAGTACGCTAGGGTTTCCTGCCTCTGAGGTGAGTGTTCCTTGAATAAACTCTTCTTCTTCAATATTTATGGGATTAGAACCTTCATCCTGAATTTCTTCTATCACTAGATGTGCCAAGGGTTTGTCTTTAGACTTCTTTTCTTTCACTTTCTCCCAAATAGCACCCCACTTGTCCATTTATTCTTTAATTCTAGCTAGCATCTTCTTCATAAATTTCTTCTAAAGCTACAAGAGTCCCTCCCAGTGCTTGTTTCATGCTAGCCATATTAATAGAAGGGGGAGAAGTAAAAAATGTTGCAGCCCTTTGAGATGTAGACCTTGTTTGAACACTAACATTTTCTGTTGCTCCTGTTCCTTCATCAATAACCACTCTTGTTCTTGTTTTTGTTGTAGAAGAATATGCTCCTTTAGGTCTTACTTTCAATTTATCTTTATCTGTTTCTACAATTTCTATTTATCAAATGGTTTTATGGGAATTTCTTGTCTTGTAGTTTCAGGGGTTCTTTCTTCAATTCTTATACCTGTAGCCGCCTTACTAGTTATTCTTTTCTTTTTGGTAGGCTCTCCACTTTCAAATATTGTTTCGTCTCTTTTTCTCCTCCTTTTATCTTCTAAGAAGATAGGCTCAATTCCTTTTTCTCTCAAATTTGCAAAAATCATCAATCTAGTGTTGAGTATACCTTAAGACTAGTCTAGTGAACTCATCAATTGATGTCATATCTTTGTCATCAACACCTGGGTATGGAATGGGTTCATCATATACCCTATCATCATTGTAGAAATTTTTCAACACCTAGCCATCATCTTCCAACTAGTCTGGAATATCATAAAGCTTAAGCATCCGAGAAAATTTTAGAAACATTCTTTCATATTTTCTTCTTCTTACCACATGCTTGTCCTCATAGTTAAGCCAATAATCTTCTAGATGTGACACATGAGCACAAAAACTAGCTATACTTTTAGCAATATTTCCTTCAATATCATAATACACTCTCTGGAGTGGGAACTCTTCAAAATGGTATGTTCTCAGCTCTTCTCCACACGAGTTAGTTACTTTGATTGCATTGCACTTATAATTTCCTATTGTAATGGGAAATTTAAAAGAGGCCATCTTGCAAGCATGGCTATAAAGAGCTTGAGAGGGTTTCAATTGTCTCACCAATTCCAGCAAAATAGTTTTATCTGTAGGATACTTGGGTAGCATGAATGGATGTCCATCAAATCCCTCTACTCTAATGTAGGAGTAAGTTGGGAATTGTATGTACGAGCCTCCCATTGGTCGAATGGCACTTTTTGCTTCTAGGGATAATCCTTTAGATTTATCACCTTCCATTGTTCTAACCAATTTCATGGAGAAAAAATCATTAACATTCCTGTAATCATCTTTATACCCATGGATGGTGATCTAGGGTAGATGTGCATATATCAAACTGTTACCAACCTTTGTACCCAGAGTACCAATCTATCTCAACCCTTGTTTACTGGCTCTCATAGCACATGAATAAATAGCATACGATGACATGCAGAAGCATCTGGTTTTTGGAAATGTAGTAATTTTTTCATGTAGTCTATCACTTATCAGCTTTCCCCAATGCAATCCCACAAGACCCTCCATTATGCGGGATATTATCACAAACATCCAGTGTTTCAAATTTTCTTGCATCTCTTAAACCAACTACTATGCTCAGAAAAGTTATAATATCTTGCATTTATTGTTTAAACATAGACCTCTGAATTACCTTGGTCTTCTATGTAATTGGCTCTTGGCACCATTAAGTGCTCATAATTTCCATGTTACGCTCTTCAACATTCTAATATGTCCTAGCTTTAGCCTTTATGTCAACATTAAACATCTGTGTGTAAATGGGGAGACCAAATGTGCATATGATTCCTTTCTATGATAGTTCTATGTAAGTCCTTCCTTCTTTCTCAACGATTCTTTTGGTTGGGTTGTAGTGATTTATACATTCCATAACTAATTCAGGGGCCTCCATTGCTGGTGGAAACCCTCCTACAAGAACTAACCCATTTTACACAACATTCTTAGTACATTGAGAAACATTTTCTTGTAATAGTCGTGAACGGATTTCAATGTTAGAAGACCATCCCATATGAGTGTCTATGATCACCACGTTGATGGGTACGACTTGTGAACTGCAATACTTAAATTCATCTTCTAACCTTGTGCCTGAAGTGCTCATTTTGTGTACACTGTGTTCTACAATTTTCAAAATATGTGTCTTGTGTGTGAGTTAGGATTAAATTTAACTGAAACTTACAGTTTATAAAATTGTCAATTCATTTTCAATTAGATTCAAGAAATCAGAGAATGAGCAACATTTCAATTTTTGAATGGAAATGCCACTATCAAGATTTTTAGCTTGAGAAACACTTAACAAAAATATCAGTTATTCGAAACATACCTAGTTCTAGTTAATAATGGTGACCTTTCATAATGCAACTTCAAAACCCTTGGTAGTTGTGTCTTGGTTTCTCAAAATTTACCTCTCTTTGCGTGCCAATGTCATTTCATTAATTCAATGTCCTTCACAATTTTGCAATATGACGCGAAGTGGAGTGTTGCAAAAGCAATTGCATGCTTGAGGTGGTGCCAAGTACATAGGTAGTTCACCACCTTCATTTATTACCTGTTATTTCGCATTAATTCCTAGAATAAAGGTGCAATCATTATGGATTATGGTCCAAATCATCAACACCTAGATTTTTGCACTGGCTCACCACTAGAGAAGGAAGATGGCACGATGATTATATGTGGAAATTAGATGCCACACTGATTCTTTGCAAGTTATATGCCATTAAAGATATGTGATCGATTGGTGATCCCCAAGATTAAAGCTTTCTGATATTTCCTTTGAAAAAGAACGAACACCAGGATCCAGGAAATACCCTCTAAGGAAAGAGAAAACTAGAATGAGAGAAAAGACCGAAAACCGATTCCAAAAGAAAGATTGACAAATTTCCAAAACAGACTCCTTGATTTCTGACTTTTGAGAAAAGAAACAATAAAAAATACCAAATTTTGGTAAAAAGGAAATTACCAAAATTAATGACTCTGGGTAATGAAATACGGGCGGAGCTAAAATCATATGAAGATACAAATTCCCCTTGGTACAAATGCAGGACTCAGGGACTCCAGTTTTCGGTAACATATTAAACTTTACAAAAAGACCGAAACCCCAAATCTAGGAAACAAAAGGATATAACCACAAAGAGGCCAAGTGGAAATGAAAGAGAAATCAGCAACCAACCGAGTAGAGAAACAACACCAAAGCAAACAAAAGAAAAAAGAGAAGCAAAGAAAAAGGAAAAAAAAGGGGGTCCACATTTTTCCAAGGGGAAAATTGGGGCGTGTTGTGAGACCACACAACACTAACCATACCTCAAACCAAGATATACAAAATATAGATAAAACTTCATGTAATCAACATACCAACCTAAAATTTGTAATCAAGTCTTTGTATATCCATCCTCCTATCTCAATGCTACATACCAATGTACAAATGACCACAAACACGACCAACCAACAAATTCTACATTAACACTAAAATAGTCTTGTGGATATAGATAGTCCACATCGAAGTCATCCCACTACAAGAAAGTGGGTAGATAATCCACAACCTTCATAACTCATATAGATCCAAATCTAATGAAGACATGCAAACTCATCATCAAATCAGTAACCAATAAACTAAGATATCAAAGAGGATAAGTAGACATATATATAGAAACTCCCACTACAAGAGTAATGTCAAATATGAAAATAGACCAAAGCATACCAAGTCTACCTTTAGTACTTCACATATAGGATGTATCTAATTCCTCTATTACATAGTGTTAATAAAATAGACAATGATATGCAAATTTGACAAAAAAATATGTTGCAATACCTCTCACTACTAGTATCTATAGCTCTCCCAAGATCTTCATTCATCCATGTGAAACCAAACATCTAGGAAGAATACCATGACCAAAGAGAGAACTTGTAAATCAAACCTTATCCTTGTTCCACACATGTACCAATCTGTGTAAAGTAAGATTTCCTTCAACAAATTCCCATACTAAAAGGATATTAACATCTAACATTCAAATCAAATGAAAAAATCCCAACAATAAATTTAAACCTTTGATATTGAAGGTAGATCAAACCAACCAATCATTCCCACAAAAAAGGGAATATTCCCCAAGCCACAAACCATTTCTTGTACCTCTCCAAATAAATCCTCAAAACTAGATCCATAGCTCAAGACCAAATCAAGGAGAACAATGAAAATCCATAAGCCATGCATCTTTTTCTTAACAAGTCTTTAGAATTTTTATATTCAATACTAACTCATATGAGAAGATAAGATATAAAATAAAGAATATATCTAATATTCAAGAAAGCAATACCTCTTAGATCATTCACTTGTTGAGTAGACCAAGAGTGGGATACAAGATTGTCTTATGCAAACAACACCAAGCAATGGAGAACAATGAAAATCCATAAGCCATGCATCTTTTTCTTAACAAGTCTTTAGAATTTTTATATTCAATACTAACTCATATGAGAAGATAAGATATAAAATAAAGAATATATCTAATATTCAAGAAAGAAATACCTCTTAGATCATTCACTTGTTGAGTAGACCAAGAGTGGGATACAAGATTGTCTTATGCAAACAACACCAAGCAATGGAAATCCTCTTTTTCAAGTTCATAATGGATTCACATCCATAACCAAATGTAGGCTCCTCGATCTTCCTATTGAAATCCTCATCAAAGAGTAACCTTCTCAACATATGATCTCTATAAGAAATCTCTTAGCCTCACCCAAGTCTCTCTAGTCTCCATGAACATCTACCAATCAATCCAACCCACTTCAAATGCAACCTTGTAAAATCATGAAGCTCCAAGAAAATGATTAATACTCAAAACCAAAGAGAACCAAGAAAGACCATTGTCAAAATTCCAACTGCAAAATCAGGAACAAAAACACGACATCATGATCTAGCATTCCCTCTTAGGAGATCACATAAAAATAGCCATCCATCATTAATGATGAATCAACATCACTGCCAAAGCTTCCACTGAACTATGTAACCAAGGTCTCCAAGAATTGTGTTAACCATCTCCTAGTTGAAGATCCTCCATGGCCCCAACACAATCAAAGAACTCAACACCATGAGATCCCAAAAGGTAAAGTACAACCACAATCTTCAAACCAAGAAGATGCAATTACCACACATCCTTTATCAATAGAACCAAAGATTTCATTAAACTCTCACCGCTACTAAAGGAAAAATCCAAGAGCTCCTTACGACACCAAAAACCATTGTAAAAGACCATCCATCTTCTAATCAAAGATTATCCATGACTCACTACACATCGTAACAATAACAACTTAGAACCAAAATCTTGAAATAAAGAAGTTAGAACACATTATGTAACTACTTAAATATCCCACTAAAAGTAATATCAATATATACATGGCATCATGGCCAATATCATTTACAACACTCTACTAAAAGTGAATAAAATATTCTCATGCACCATATACTAATGCTAAAGATTCAAATAAACAGCTATATCAAGTACTCCCCATAACCATCTCTCACTGTAATAAACATACCAATATAATAATGGTGACCAAGAATATATCCTACCAATAAGAATACATATTAGATAATTTTACAAGATCTATGTACATATACAAAATCTCAAAGGAGAAATACATAATCAGTGCTCCAATCTCAAATAACTAAAAAATAGATTCAATCCCATATTAGTATAAGGGTAACCATAGATTAATAAGAACCCTTAATATAGCCATGCAAACTTGTAATTATCTTCATCCAAAACACCCTAAATACATTCTCATTGTAGATCTGCATACCACATATTTTAGTTAACATCTAAAACATGCAAAGCCATCTTTGTAAATATGAAATATATTTAAAAATCCAAGCATTCACATCAAAAATATCATCTGAATAATAGAATGAGCACAAATCTATAAACCCACAATTGAAAACAAAAGTAAACTACAACCCAATAGAAAAACCTTGTTGTTTAGGAGCTTATAACATAAAATATATCAGCTCCGCAACTCACAAAGAGGTTAGTGGCTTATATTCTAATGCTTTAATGTAACTAAGGGCTAAAACCATGAAGCCAATGTAATAACTCCATTATGTAGTCCAAATTAAGGGTGTTCCTTCATGTGACTAGGATGTCTCTACTAGATTACAACATGAACACCTTCTCACTATACATGACCATAAGGTAAAGGAACAAAACCACCAAAAAAGAGGATACACACATATTATCAAACAATACCTCAAAGTTACCATAACATAACCCAACATAGATCATATTGACAATATCCATGGCTTCCAATCTCACAAATCTGCAAAATAAAGTAAACTCATGTAGAAAATTCATTGCAGTCCCACAAGTTTTCCAACAACCTTCAATTCCTTCTAACGAATTTCTACAAGCTTGCAAAACTAAGAAATCAAAAAAGAAGGAATACCTAGAACCAAATTCACCTTGAGCTTTGATACTAAGTGATGAAAAATAAACAGGTTCAAATACCAATTGTTAAAAATTTAATCTCTATCCAAATATGACTTCAATCGATGAGATATAAGGCTTGGCCTACAACACCATGGAAATCTAAAACTTATATGCTAATCTAAAAATTAAGCTACCTTAATATGTAAATACCATGATTAGATCCATCTTCTTTATGATGCAAAAAAATAGCCAACATAATATGCTAAGTAGCACCATCTTATGTGAACTTATAACAAAAATAAATAAATAGTAATGTCACCATAAGATAGAAACAATGAGGCACAAATCAACAACACAATCTAAGCATCACATAGCATATAGGATTTATGTGGAGAAACTCTTGCAAGAAAAACTCCACCAAGAAGATAGGCCAAGTATGCCTTACCTTTGAATAAATGATATTACAATACAATAATTTCCATTCTCCTCTTTGTCTCCAACATGGAAGAACCTATGCATCTATGAAAAACCTCCTTATGCCCCAACCTATCCTTTTTCTTGCAATGAAAATCTACACCTAACTATTGCTCATATTTTTTTACATCCAAGAAGCTAATTTTATAGACTTGTGAAGATATCTAATACACCAAATGTGGCATCCAAATATGACCCTTCATTCCAAACACCCCCAATCCTTGAAATACCTCCTCATAATGTGAAAGGACACCAATTTTGGTTCTAATACTTTTCCTCCAACTTGGGCACCCAAACTTGGAAGATAAATATCATTAAATGCAATAAATGATGGAATACCGAGAGATACATGTTTCCTCATTCCAACCTCCCACTTGGAGAATCCCAAAAATCACTCATTACTCCTTTCCTTATATTTTATTATCCCATTTTAGGGGTCCACATGTGGGGAAAGCATATTAAATATTTTTGTCCACAAGTGACTTTTACCACTGCTAGTGGAACCCATCACCCCTTATTAATATATTACAAATAATTGTGAGAATTGATATTACAAAATATTTTCCCAATTCACCCTAAGTTCCTAGGGATGCTTTCCAAAGATGCTGGAACCATGAAATATGAAATAAGATTTACAAGGTAGATGGCACCTTAATCCTAACAGATCTAAGTATTTCACCCAAAAAAATGGCCACTTAAGACCCCATTTTGGTCCCCTATTTCCCTGTACATACATGTAACAAAGAAGACACATGGGGTCATCACCAAATATTGGACTAAGTGAAAAAGAGTATAACCCAATGCAACTAGGAAGATGTCAAGGCTCATCACTAAGGATTGTTTCAAGCAATTATGGGCATGCTTTTAGTTTTTAGTTTCATAAAAGGCATGATTTTTAATTTTGATATATCTCTAGGAAAAGATGGAAGGATTTTACTAAGGTTTGTCCACATATGAGGTTCTAATACTTAATACTAAATTCTGGATATTAAGATGTATGGAAGGGATATTGCTCGTAACCTTGATAATACTCATGTTGTTCAATATATGGGTAGGGATATGTAGAACCCATTCAATAAACATAACAAATATTATACTTTCTAAATTATAGACCCTAGTTTCTAATTTAGGAATGTCTATTTAAAACCTAGTTTCTAGACTATAAACCTTAAATATCAAATTGAAACCCTAAAAACTATTATAAACCCTAAAATGTCTATTTGAAACCTTTGTTTCTAAATTATAAATCATAAAATTTATATTTCAAACTAGGTATTTTTGAATACCAGATGTGGCTTTTGACTGACATTCTAAAAAATTATTTACAATAATATCCATTTTTGAACACTTAAATGTCAACTTGAAACCTTAGAAAATTATTATAAACTTGAAAATGCCTATTTTAAACCCTAGTTTCAAGATTATAAACCCTAAAATGTCTAAATTAGGCTTTAAAATTTTATGCTTAAAGTTGGCAACAACCCCAAATTTTGGTATTCATCTGAACCCACCACCCCCCATATAAGTTATTTGTCTAATTCCCATGGATTAGTAGGCTAATACTTAAATTTTCTAATGACCTAAAATTTTGGTCTCCATCCAATTAGGGTTTGAAATAGACATGTTAGGGTTTATAATCTAGAAACTAGGGTTTGAAATAGACATTTTAGGGTTTATAATCTACAAAATAGGGTTTGAAATAAATATTTTAGGCTTTAAAATCTAGAAACTAAGGTTTCAAATAGACATTTTAGGGTTTATAATACTTTTTTAGTGTTTCAATTTGATATTTCAAGATTAAAAAATAGTTGTATAAGGTTTCAATTTGACATTTTAGGGTTAAAAATAGTTGTATAGGGTTTCAATTTGACATTTTAGGGTTAAAATTTGTAATTTAGGATTTCAATTAAATATTTTAGGGTTTCAAAATATTTTTTGAGGGTTTTAATTTGATATCTTAGGGTTTAAAAAAAATAGTGATTCAAAATAGTTCAAGGTTTCAATTTGACATTTTAAGGTTAAAAATAGCTATTTAGGGTTTCAATTTCAAATTTTAGGGTTAAATAATAGTTGTTTAGGATTTCAATTTGATATTTTAGCATTAAAAATAGTTCTTTATGGTTTCAAAATAGCTTCTTAGACTTCCGATTTGACATTTTTGGGTTAAAATATAGTTGTTTAGGGTTTTGATTTGAAATTTTAAGGTTTCAAATTCATGTTTTAGAGTTAAAAGTTATTATAAATGAATTTTTAGATTATTAATAAAAATCACACCTAGTATTGAGCAATACTTAATAAAATATCAAAATATATAAGTAGCCTATAGATGTGTATAGAAGCTACAAACCTTTGTTTGAAGCCACATGGCGCATGGGAGAAAAATGTGTTTCGAAAGACCCATCTGCAACTTGTCATGCACCCCATGAAAGTGATGTCCAATCTTATGTATCCAAAACTTCCAAACTTGTGAAATGTGAAAGAGAAATGACGTGATCATTTTTATTTTGATTACTTTTCTTACAATAAAATGATACCTTCATTTGAAGGTATTATTTTATTATTTCAAAATCAATAAAATAATACCTTTGAATGAAGGTTACCTTCATTTGAAGGTGTTTACAATAGAGCCTTTGAATCAAGGAACCTTCGTTCAATGATATCTCCTATTTCTTATCCCTCTAAAAAGTGAGAAAACTAATCTCCCAAATTTGTGAATCACTATTGTGGGATTACCTTCTGATATCGTATACCTAAGATATGCCAAAAAGAAAAAAATTCCCTTTTAGGAATGAAAAATAGGGTAAATCTCCCTATAATTGGCGTTGAGTGGAAATCTAGTGGTGCTTCTAAATTATGTAGTGTAATGGTACATCTAAAGAGAAACAATTTGGTAGAGCAAAGATCTATGAGAAGATCTGAAAAGTTATTAGTGGTGATGGAATTTTTAGCAAAGTAAGTGGTAGTCTCACTTATGGATTAAGCCTATTGGGTTGGATACATCTTAGGGCCTACATGCCCATATGAAATGAGGCTAAGTTCAAACCCTAAGTCTACCATAAGTTTCAAGGTAGTCAATAATCTAAAAATTACAAAAAAATTCAAATACCCTGGCCTGGCCTTTTTATGAATTATTATAGAGTTAAAACCAAGTGTTAATCAAATTCAAAATGTTGTTGAAGATTGATTTTCTAAATGAATATTGAACTCGTGGATATTGAAAAGTTATTTAAATATAGGTACAACAAGTAGTATTAATGGTGGATATGTACAACAAAATATGACCATATGAATCCATACAACTATATAGATTTTTTATGCATCAAATTTGAAGCTCTAAAAAATACCTCAAAAAATATAAACTTGAATTTTGATGATTAGGGTTTTTGAGCATTCAAAGCATAATATTATTGTGCATTTTTATATATGATGCACCATTTGAAAGATCAAGGCTAAATCTCCAAAAAAGGATAATAAATTACAAATATAGAGCTTTGATATCATGTCAGAGTTGATAATTGAACCTCACAACTCCTAGAGATTACCTGCAAGGTCATAACACCCCATCATTGAAGAGAGAAAAATAATTGATTTTCTATGAAGCTTGATATTATATTGATACAATAATAATTAATTGATTCAAATATACAATGAATAAATACTTGGTAAAAGATAAAGAAACCCTAATAGAAGCTCTAGGTGAGGATATAATAAGATCATGAAATGTGTCTTAATCATATGACTTGAGACACAAAATATTACTTGACCTAGGTTAAATTAAGTATGCTAGTTTTGATATATCCTAATTAATAATTGATTAAGTGGTTTATTCTTTTATTCTAACAACCTCATTTAAATGATTTATTCAAAAATGG
Organism: Sequoia sempervirens; assembly: GCA_007258455.2. Lineage (NCBI taxonomy): Eukaryota > Viridiplantae > Streptophyta > Pinopsida > Cupressales > Cupressaceae > Sequoia > Sequoia sempervirens. The sequence goes on along the minus strand of VDFB02049528.1, from coordinate 60,388 downwards.
AATCTATAGAGCACCCACCTAATATCCTCATTGTTTGAACCTTTTCACCTTGATACCACTTGATCTAGTCATGAAAGAAGGATCCAATGAAGGACTATTTAGCTATGTAGCCATAATAATAAACACACACACAATAGGAATGACAATTAAGTAACACAAGATATATCTTGGTAAAACCCTCAAAGAGGGAAGAATATATCCTTCAAAATATTCATCATTAATTTATTAATATTCTAAAAAGTTATAATATACTATAATGTAATTTAAAATCAATTCATAAACATAAACTTGATGAAGAGATTTTTCATGAATAGAGCAATTTCTCATTCCCTATTCTTATTTCACTCACTAGTGAATCATTTGATAGGAATTCCCACCTAGTATTTTATATGTATTTTATGTTTTGATTTATCTTCTCATAGATTGATTCTTGAGGTGTGAATACCACTTTTTAGGGCCATTTTTAGAACATGATGTGATTATTTTTACCTTTATTCTCACATGCATAATTTTTTTTTAGTTTAATTTTGAGTGTAGGGTACAAATCGTCATTTTGGGAATATTTAATTATATTACGTTAATGAAGGATATATATATATATATATATATATATTTTTTGCTTCTTGATATTATGAACTTGATTTTGGAGTTGAATGGTTGGCTATTGAGATGAATTTTCTATTAGGGGATTGGAGCTAGAGAACTTGATGCTATTGGTAGGAGGACATGGTATAGTTTAGAGGATTTTTATCTATGGCTTTTTATTTCTTTTATGAGGTTTGATTAATAAGAAACTGGAGTTGGAATTTATGTTCAATTATTTTGATCATTATGTTTTTGATCATTTAATTTTATTATGCTCTATTATTTTTAGTAACAACATGTAGGCTCTTTAATATCTATCTTTTATGATGTGGATAGCTTGAGAGGGTTATGGAGATCAAGGGTGAGAGATGAGCAAGTAGAAAAATTTGGACAAAGTACGCTTTATTCTATAGTATTTTTATTATAATTTTGTAGATCATTTTGTATTATTAAATATTATATAATGGTTTTAAAGTTCATTTTCCTCAACCATTATGTGCTTTGTTTTGTGGACATTTAGATGTTATGGTTTGCACTAGATCAAAAAAAATTGTTGTAGTCAAAGTACTAGTGAGGAATATATGTCCATGTTGGACAAGTTTTATTAGATTATAGTATAAGGGTCTTCATTTTTTTTCATGTGTGTGTTTAATACCAAGAAAGATAACCCTTGAGTAGGATAGTGGATATACAAGGACATGAGTTTGTGAATTGGGCTATATATATTGATGGCAAGAGGTCTACTTGTTAGTATGTGTTTAGCTTATTATTTTTTGTGGTTCATTAGATGTATGTGATTAGTTTTGTCCATTATTCTAGATATGGAGGATATATATCATATTCTTACTATTATTTTATATGAATTCAAATTTTTATGTTTGTTTGAAAATATTGTGTTGAAGTAGTAGTGTTTCTACAAGTCACTTAAAACCAAGTGGCGGTACTTCTAGGAGTCATTTATAGCCAAGTGGTTATGTTTCTTGGGTCACTTGTATCCAAGTGCTAGTATTACTACAAGTAACTTGAAATCATGTGGTAGTGTTGGTACAAGTCACTTGTAGCCAAGTTGTATTGTTTCTACATGCCACTTCCAACCAAGGGGTAGTGGTATTAAAGATCACTCAAGGTGGATAATGTAGATGCTTTTTTGAAGCTCAAAATGAATTTTAGTTGATGAATGGTTATACATATGGTGGAAAGTTATGGATTTTTTAATGGTTTCCTTATGCTCGTGTATGGTATAAAACAAGCGGGAGAATGTCAAAATTAAATGTGCCACACTCCTTGCAAGTCCCCATATTTCAATTTTTTTTTTTTTATATTTATAATTACTTATTTCATCCTCATTAGGGAAATTGGGCATCCCACTTTAATTTTTCACTTATCCAATTAACATCTATCTTGGAATGTATATATGAATTTGTAAGAGTATCTAATATAATCATGATTTATAAAATCATATTATTACATTTTAAAATGTGGGAATTATTTATGCTTTATTCTATGATGAATGAAAGAGCATGATTATAGGGAGTTACAAAGTGTACTTGGAATCTTGAACAAGTTTATGATAATTTATAATGCATTCCATAATGTATTTTTGAATGAGAGAATAATGCAAAAATAGAGTACCCAAGCTTGTGGGTAGGCTATGACAAGTCATTATTGATGTGATGAGTGTAAGAGTAATATTTTAAAGTTATCTTTGATACTCATCATGAATTAGGCATTGTAATTTTTTCCATGAGAATTTGGACACCATTCTTGGAGAATTGGTACATGGTTATGTTATCAATCAGATATGCACCCTATGCTAAGATTACATAAGACTTAGCTATCTGTTGAAACATGGAAACCTTCTTCAGATGTGGGTGATCTGCGTGAAGAAGGAATCTCCAGAGTGAGCTGGTTCTCCGAATGAAATTTCCTACTCTTAAATGATTTTTTTGGGAAAAGGGATAGGAAGATAAAATGGAATTTAAAACCCTAATCTAAGATGATTCTCTAGAACCTATCGATGACTTTAATATTTTACTCACAACAGTCTTCAAAAAAATGATAATAACTTCACAATCTCTCATGAACACCCAGCACATAATTGATTTGCATGAAGGTTAAAATTTAAACACAACACACAACCTGCACTATATGAACTTTTTGTACTAATAACCTAAAATTATAGGACATAAAAAGGAATTTGCAAATAGAAACACAATGAAAACATTGTACTAAGATTGCAAAAGAGACAAAAATTGGAGACATGAATGTTGCTTTTATTAAACTGAAGGAGTATGCCAAAGTCTGAGTACAAATATTAAGCTTACAAGACTCTCTGCATTTACAAGAGAGGAAGAAGAAACAATCTGAACTACTAAGCAAAACTCAATTTTACAATATATATCTCTCAAAACCCAATTTTCGAGCTCAAGAGAAAAGTTGGAAAAAAGACACTAAAATCAGCACCAAATTGCATGAGAATAGTGGAAAATTTCTCTTTCCAAGATGTCTATCCAAAAAAGCCTTGAAATCAAGCTCAATCTGCTCTAGAACTAGAAAAAACCAACTTAGTTTATCTGTCTTTTTCTGACTTCGCCCAAGAGAAAATCTGCTTTCAGTGTACTGCTAAAAATAGCAAAAGATAAAAGCAATTTATAAAACATTGCTTTATATCTGCTTCTACAAGATTTGTGGTTTTCTTACAAAAAACAAGTCATCTCATGTTTATCTTCAATAATTTTGATTTTTGCATTAATTTTTGCAAAAAATTAAAACATCATACAATGCTTTCTTACACATTTGATTTTTATATAAAAAATCATAAAAATATATGTGCCATCACATATAATCACTTGATTTAAAGGACTTAGGAAAAAATAAAGGGCCTAAAGTCATCAGTTGAATCTTCCTCCAAATTCTTAAAATAAATCAAAGTTTCAAATCCTAAGTTCATCACATATGCAAAGGAAAATATGAAGGCACAAAGGTATTAGTGATGGTATTTGATTTTTTTAACTCAGTGTGATAAAAGCCACCATTCGAATTAGGGCAATGAGGTAACCCTAAAACAAAACTCTTCAATCTATATTCTTCTCGTATCATTTTGCACTCTTTGATTTTGGAGAAAACGCTCTGCTAGAAAACTAGGGTGCCACCATGGTAGGATTTCAAGCTAGCTTTCTATGAAACTTCTACAGGAAAAATGTATGGGTAACTTTCCTCCTTATAAAATATGTAAAATTCATTTTATCTCCTCCATTTTGAGTCGATTTGCAAGCCTCTCAGCCGTAGCTATGGTTATTTTCTGATGCACTTTCTCTTCTTTTCTTCTGTTGAAATATTTCCCACTCTGAGGCTGCCATTATTTGAACTTCTGAAGCTCATTTCTGAAGGTATTCAAACACATTTTCTTCACAAAAAAATGTGGGTAAGTTTCTATCATTTGAATCTTGCACCATTTCTTTATTTTTTGCAAAAAATGTTTGATTTGAGCTCAATAGTTACAAAATATATGAGTATTTTTGTTTCCTCCAGGCATTCTTTTTTTAGATCCATTATGAGAATGTAACTCAGTTTCACCCATTTTATGGCATCTTATTCTATAGAAAGAAAGAAAGAAAAGCTTGAAACCCTTGGTTCAGCCTCTTGACATTCATTTGAATTCTATTTAGTGCACTTTGTAAATTCTGAAAATCTCCTTCTACATGCATTTAAGGGTCTCCTCAATTCTTTTGTGTGAGACAAAAGATGTGATGTCTTCTTAATTTCTGAAAGAGACAAAATGCATAACCTCTCCATGTAAGGTCACGGCCTCCTTAGCTTTTGGGTTTGCATTCTTATGGCATTTCAATTTCAAAGTTGGACAAGAGAGTCACTGCCCTTATTTCACCATCCTTGATACAATGAATGTTATGCAATCTTTCTTCATGCTTTAAGGCACTATATTTTCCTATATTGAACCTTGTTGCCCATTCAATTGTAATGAATCACTATTTCTAGACTGGTGAAATAATATCCCAAACTATGAACTGGGTCGGTGAAATATTTAAAGGGTTTTTTCCTCTTGATGTATTCTCCTCTCTTTATTGCTTTCAGAATGCAAATTTTACTCCACTTAGCAATCTTATTTGGTGATGAAAATTGATATGTTGCTCAAATGGTATCATGTATATGTCAACAATTATTTTATTTGTGCTACTTATAATTGTTTCGTGATATCTTTGAGGTTACTCAAAACATTTCAATTTGTAGCTTTGATTTGTGAACCTCATATATATGCATGTTCATTATCACCATCTATGAACATGAAACACTTGCTACACTAGGAAAGAACACCTTGAAATAGCATGAAAAAATATGAACAAAACATCATATGGTAGCAAAAATGCACTCGATTTGACAATATTAAAACTTTTCAATATGGAAAATGATGCATTTCAATTGGTTTTGTATCTAAATTGAGCTCCTTGTTCACTCATGATTTCATTTCATCGCTTCTCGGATTTGACTGTTATGAGTGGCCAGTGAGTTCAATGCTTCCATAGTTGATAAATGTTTTTACATGTCTTCTTAAATGGCTCATATGAGTATGATGATTGTATCACTTTACTCAACCCTCATTTGTATGTTGAGGGGCAGCATGCTGAGCTCAACCCTTGTGGGAGCCCATTTTACTCCACATGCTATTATGTCTTCATGAAATGATCAACTACATAGCTTTTCCTATACCTACATAGGAAACAAAAAATGTTAGCATAAAATAATGAAGTTTAAAAGATTCATGATGTTGCATTTGTAGTGCTCATTGTACTCTTTCATATTCATTCAGATGATTCAATGTGTTGCAAAAAATGAATTATATTTATGTTGGTAGAGCACATAGTGTAGTTCATATCTGGAGCTCTAACAATCTCTTTTACATGATGCAGGTTTACTCAAAAGTAGAAGCAAGGATGGGACAGTTGCAAGAAGACCAACTGAAGACTAACAAACAGGTAATGATGGATATGTTTTACGTTATCTGCTTCTTTCTTTATCTTCATTTGTATAATTCATTCCTTGTAATGAATTGTTTTGGCTATCTCCACGACTTGTGTGGGCTTTAAAATTCTATTTTCATTTCCATTCTGAAAAGAAATGTAATTTATTGCAAACTTGTACAATCATTTGTATTTGTAAATCAAATGAAATACTGTAATGTGAATAAACATTGTGAAATAAATGAAAGCAATGATTATGCTTTAATCATTTATGTTTTGTACTTCATTTATGTTACAAAGCACTGAGCAACCTTTGAAATTTTGTTCATTGAAACAATTGCATAACTGAAACTTCATAAATCTGATGCAAACAACAATTTATGTAATGCAAAAATTAACTGAACTTTCACTTCAAAATAAATCCAAACTAATCAGCTCTGCCAATTGAGCTGTACTGAAAATTGGTAAAATTTTGGCGATTTCTACTAAATGCTTGCCTACTAAGCATTAGATCAATTGCCTTCAATACTCCATTGGGTGCAAAGTCAAATCTACCCCTTCATGAAACTCAGAACTCAAACTGTAACACTCCAAATAGAAGCATAATAAAACCGAACAATACTGAAAGCAAATTAACAAGCCCTGATGGCCAACCAAACATGCACAACAGTGCTTAGGGAAAGAAAAATACTAAAATGAAAATGTGCGCGAAGCACTTATTTGCAGCAACTACCCTACCCTACACTAAACGAGGAAAAAGTTGTTTAAACAAAGCCATTAACTAGTTCAAAAAAGTAACTTCCCCTCCTTTGCAATCTGCAATGCTCAATTAGCTTGTGAATCCACCAAAAGATGTGGAGAAAAATCAAATATTCAATATTTTGTTGCAACACCCTTCCAAGGAGGAAAAAGTAATCACTCACCCACTTTTCTTGACTTGTGAACTAGTGGTGATCAAGTGGAAAAATGAACTGATTGTGCATAATTTGATACCTCATTTGATGCTTGAGATCAATATTGTCATGGAGTTTCTCCTTCCTACTCATTTCCAACCGAGCTAGGTGCCTAATAGGGCATCCTCTTGAAGGCTTTGGTATAGAAGGAAAGCAACCTGAATGATCAGCGATAACAACATCATCTTCACCTTGCATAATGGCTTGCCATGCTAACTCCTCCTCCACAGTTAATGGGCCACCTTCCTCTGTTAGAGTGGCTAATAACTCATTGAAACTATCAATTCTTGGAGGGATTTTAGAAACAGTGGATATGGGCTCAAATTCCTCATCAGTACTTAATGGGAGGCCCTCTAAATTAGGACTCTTTTCTTCAATGAAGGAAGGAAATAGTTCAAACAATGAGATAGCTTCCTCCAACTAACCCTCATTTGGCACATCAACTTCAAGCTCCTTTGTGCAACAAAAAGGAAGCTCCTCTAACCATTCAAGATCATTCTGCTGGTTAGGCTACCCCCTAACAAATGATTCATTTGAGAATTCAGCCACCTCCACCTTTTGCTTTTGTTGTTCGGGGTAACCTTCCTCCAAAGATATTGGCATATCCTCTAAGCGTGAGCAGAAAAGCTCAATGTCAGATTGGAAAAGATCCTTGTCAAGCTCTTGGTCATTTGATTCAAGGAAGCTTTCACATTTTTGTTCTTGGGTCAGCACCTTATCTAAGTGGTTCCCATCACTACGATGGCTAGAATTTGCCCTAGTCATGCCATTTTCATTTTCAGGCTCAAAGGTGGGAAACTCATCAAATAGACTAACTAAAACTCCTTCCTCATTGTCCAAATTTGCAACCCACACATCAAGATCATCCTGAAACGAATCTTTATTGCATTCCTCTTGGTTCTTTTATAAAAGAGGACCATTTTTTACCTCATGGTAGCTCTCATTGAGCCTTATTGACTCTTCAAGAGGTCCACACTTGCACTCCTTTTGCTGATCCAAGACATCGGCGTCACAGTCACTCTACTCAACCAACAATTCATCACACTCTTCAACCTCTTCTTGCTCCTCATCCGGCTTCCCTGACTGATCTTCTGAAATGAGCGCTGAAACATTTCCCTCTTCTTCAGCATAACAAGGAGACCCATTAGTGAAAACATAGAAAGACACATCAGGAGAAACCTTTATTTGCTCAATCTTTTGTTATTGCAAATGGTAAACTCCCAAAGTTGAACACAATGGATTTACCTTCCTAAGTTCCTCTATGCGGAGTAGGGTATTTTGATCGAAGGGTTCACCCTTGGGTTCATCAGGTGGAGAAACTTGGGGAAATTTTTGAGTTGTTGGGGAACAAATAGGCTTTTCCAAAAATTTCTCTTGAGGGATTGAGGGCTGAACCTACTCAGGAATAGGTTCATTTCGGGGAGGATGAAATCTTTGGAAACTTGGTACCTCAAGATTGAGAGGTTGAATTGAAAATCTTAAGACTCTATCCTGCCTAAAACTCGGGATCTCAACTTTAGAAGTATAAGGAGGTTCACTTTGCCTGAAACTCAGAAATTGATTTTCATGAGTATCCTCTTGAGTAGGCTGATATAGAACTACAGGGGTTGTTTTAACTTCATTCCTTTGCACCTCCAACTCTTGTTCATAGAGATAGGCCCGATAAGCCATCTCTTCTTCTTGTTGATTATACGCGTGCTTCCTTTTGATTTCCTTTACTTTCTTGTGAAAATCATGCATGAAATTAAGCAACTCACTCTTTAGATTTGCAATCTCCTCCTGCTAATTTAACTAATTCCTTTGTTTTTCTATTTCACTCATTTTTCTTTCATAGTTCACCCTTATATCTCTAAAACTCAAATCTTCAATATTTTGGGGCTGATTTTGAGCATATGACAGCTGAGCAGGGGTGGGTGTGTGGTAATTATACTAGTTATGTTGGTTTTGCGAAGTTATGGACTCGAAACCAATAGCATGATTATACTAATATGGTTGATATGAGGATGAATAAGTAGGATTTTCATGATATGATGGATGGTATAACATATTATCATGAAACATTGACATGCTTGTTCATCTAAAGGCTTAAAAAAAAAGCAAAAATTAGAATCCTTTAAGAGCATACCAGCATTTGATCATTTTGAAACCAAAAAAAGCTTCTCAAAGTTGCCATGGTGTTTGATTATTTTTCCACCAAAGGCTAGTAATACTAAAGAAAACACCCAACCCTTCAGTATGTACATTTTTTTGTACTGTTCACACTAGATCTGCTTGAAAATCAGAGAATGGAGTTGTCAGGTATGTTGTTTTCCACCTCTAAAGGTTGAAACTCTATTGTGCATACCAAAATAGCAGCATAAAATCTTGATGCTTTCCTCTGAAAGAAACTTTCAGAGTCCCACCAGGCGTGCCAAAAACTGTTATCAATCAGATATTCACCCTATACTAAGCTTACAGAAGACTTAGCTATCTATTGAAACATGGAAACCTTCTTCAGATGTGGGTGATCTACGTGAAGAAGGAATCTCCAGAGTGAGTTGGTTCTCCGAATGAAATCTCCTACTCTTAAATGATTTTTCTAGGAAAAGGGATAGGAAGATAAACTAGAATTTAAAACCATAGTCTAACATGATTCTCTAGAACTTATAGATGACTTTGATATTTTACTCACAACAATCTTCAAAAAAACAATAATAACTTCACAATCTCTCATGAACACCCATCACATAATTGATTTGCATTAAGGTTAAAATTTAAACACAACACACAACCTACACTATCTAAACTTTTTGTACTAATAACCTGCAATTATAGGACATAAAAAAGGAATCTGTAAACAAAAACACAATGAAAACATCATACTAAGATTGTAGAAGTGACAAAAATTAGAGACAGGAATGTTGTTTTTATTAAACTGAAGAAGTATTCCAAAGTTTGAGTACAAATATTAAGCTTACAAGACTCTTGCATGTACAAGAGAGGAAGAAGCAACAATCTGAACTACTGAGCAAAACTCATTTTACAATATATATCTCTCAAAACCCAATTTTCGAGCTCAAAAGAAAAGCTAGAAAAAAGACCCTAAAATTAGCACCAAATCGCATGAGAAAAGTGGAAACTATCTCTTTCCAAGATGTCTATCCAAAAAAGCCTTAAAATCAGGCTTAATCTTCTCCAAAACTAGAAAAAACCAACTTAGTTTATCTATCTTTTTCTGACTTTTCCCAAGAGAAAATCTGCTTTCAGTGTACTGCTAAAAATAGCAAAAGATAAAAGCAATTTATAAAACATTGTTTTATCTCTGCTTTTATAATATTTGTAGTTTTTTTACAAAAAAACAAGCCATCTCATGTTTATCTTCTTGAATCATTTTGAATTTTGCATTATTTTTTGCAAAAAATTAAAACATCATACAATGCTTTCTTACACATTTGATTTTTATATAAAAAATAATAAAAATATATGTGCCATCACATATAATCACTTGACTTAAAGGACCTAGTCAAAAATAAAGGGCCTAAAGTCATCAGTTGAATCTTCGTCCAAAGTCTTAAAATAAATCAAAGTTTCAAATCCTAAGTTCATCACATATGCAAAGGCAAATACGAAGGCACAAAGGTATTAGTGATGGTATTTGATTTTTTTAACTCAATGTGATAAAAGATACCATTCAAATTAGGGCAATGAGGTAACCCTAAAACAAAACTCTTCAATCTATATTCTTCTTGTATCATTTTGCACTCTTTGATTTTGGAGAAGACTCTCTGCTGGAAAACTAGGGCACCACCATGGTAGGGTTTCAAGCTAGCTTTCTATGAAGCTTCTACAGAAAAAATGTATGGGTAACTTTCCTCCTTATAAAATATGCAAAATTCATTCTATCTCCTCCATTTTGAGTCAATTTACAAGCCTCTCAGCCACGGCTATGGTTATTTTCTGATGCACTTTCTCTTCTTTTCTTCTGTTGAAATCTTTCCCACTTTGAGGCCTCTATTATTTGAACTTTTGAAGCTCATTTCTGAAGGTATTCAAACACATTTTCTTCATACAAAACATGGGTAAGTTTCTAACATTTGAATCTTGCACCATTTCTTCATTTTTTGTAAAAAAATGTTTGATGTGAGCTCAATAGTTACAAAATATATGAGTATTTTTTTTCCTCCAGGCATTCTATTTTTAGATCCATTATGGGAATGTAACTAGGTTTCACCCATTTTATAGCATCTTATTCTATAAAAAGAAAAAAAAAGCTTGAAACCCTTGGTTCAGCCTCTTGACATTCATTTGAATTCTATTTAGTGCACTTTTTTAATTCTGAAAATCTACTTCTACATGCATTTGAGGGTCTCCTCCATTCTTTTGTGTGAGACAAAATATGTGATGTCTTCTTAATTTCTAAAAGAGGGAAAATGAATAACCTCTCCATGTAAGGTCATGGCCTCCTTAGCTTTTGTGTTTACATTCTTATGGCATTTCAATTTCAAAGATGGAAAAGAGAGTCACTGCCCTTCTTTCACCATGCTTGATACAATGAATACTATGCAATTTGTCTTCATTCTTTAAGGCACTGTATTTTCCTGTATTAAACCTTGCTAGCCCTTCAATTGCAATGAATCACTATTTTCAGACTGGTGAAAAATATCCCAAACTGTGAATTGGGTCAGTGAAATATTTAAAGGGTTTTTTTTCCTTGATGTTTTCTATTTTTTGGAGAAAAGTATCATGAACCCAGATCATAATTTTTGAGATATGATGAAATCTCGACTGTCCCAATTGAAAATCTATATTTTGCATTCTTGTAATTCCACCATTTAAAAAAAAAAAAAAAACAACGCAGCTCCTTTTGCACTAGTATTCTTCTATTGTTATTGCTTTCAAAATGTTGATTTTACTCCACTTAGTGTTCTTCTTTGGTGATGCAAATTGATATGTCACTCAAATGGTATCATGTATATGTCAACAATTGTTTTATTTGTGCTCCTTATAATTGTTCCTTGATATCTTTGAGGTTACTCAAAACATTTCAATTTGCAGCTTTGATTTGTGAACCTCATATATATGCATGTTCACTATCACCATCTATGAACATGAAACACTTGTTGCACCAAGAAAGAACACCTTGAAATAGCATGAACAAATATGAACAAAACATCATATGGCAGCAAAAATGCATTTTATTTGACAATATTAAAAATTTTCAACATGGAAAATGATGCATTTTATTTGGTTTTGTATTTGAATTGAGCTCCTTGTTCACTCATGATTTCATTTCATCACTTCTCATATTTGACTGTTATGAGTGGCCAATGGGTTCAATGCTTCCATAGTTGATAAATGTGTTTACATTTCTTCTTGACTGGCTCAGATGAGTATGATGATTGTATCACTTTACTCAGCCCTCATTTGTATGTTGAGGGGCAACATGTCGAGCTCAACCCTTGTGGGAGCCCATTTTACTCCACATGTTGTTATGTCTTCTTGAAATGATCAGCTACATAGCTTTTCCTATACCTACACAAGAAACAAACAATGTTAGCATAAAATAATGAAGTTTAGAAAATTCATGATGTTGCATTTGCAGTCCTCATTGTACTCTTTTGTATTCATTTAGCTAATTCAATGTGTTGCAAGAAATGAATTATATTTATGTTAGTAGAGCACATAGTGGAGTTCATATCTAGAGCTCTAACAGTCCCTTTTACATGATGGAGGTTTACTCAAAAGCGGAAGCAAGGAAGAGACAGTTGCAAGAAGACCAATTGAAGACCGACAAACATGCAATGATGGATATGTTTTACATTATCTGCTTATTTCCTTATCTTTAGTTGTATAATTCATTCCTTTTAATGAATTGTTTTGGCTATCTCCATGGCTTGTGTGGGCTTTAAAATTCTCTTTTCATTTCCATTCTGAAAAGAAATGTAATTTATTGCAAACTTGTACAATCATTTGTATTTGCAAAACAAATGAAATATTCTAATGTGAATAAACATTGTGAAATAAATGAAATCAATGATTATGCTTTAATCATTTATGTATTTTGTTTTGTACTTTATTTATGTTGCAAAGCACTGAGCAACCTTTGAAATTATGTTCACTGAAACAATTGCATAACTGAAACTTCATAAATCTGATGCAAACAACAATTTATGCAATGCAGAAATTAACTTAACTTTCACTTCAAAATAAATCCAAACTTATCAACTCTTCCAATTGAGCTATAGTGAAAATTGGTAATAGTTTACAAACACCACTTGTATTTTAATATCTTTTGGGTTCTCTTATATAGTGGATTCTTGGGTTGAGGTTAAGAGAGAATATTTATTGGAGGAGGCTATGCTACCATATTTTCTCTTGAGAAGAAAACTATTGATCTCCGTATTAAGGCTATGAGCCTAATAATGTATTGTGACTATTGTTGCTATAAATACAATGGTTTAATTCTTTGGAGGCTAAGTTTTTATAGGTATTTTTTGTCACTCTTATTTTATGTTGAGTAAAATATTAATCTACATTTTAAGGCTCTAATCCTAATATTGTATTGTGACTATTGTTGTTAGAAATATATTGGTTCAATACTTTGGAAGCTAGCTTCTTCTGAAAATGATTTTTCCAAGGCATATTTATGTCACTCTTATTCTATGTTTCCTTTCTTTCATTCTTTTTTTCTCAGTATTTCCTTTCTTTCATTCTTGTTCATTTCAAAGTGTTTAATTATATGTTACTAAAAAAATTAGGAGATGATATCTTATCTTTTTGCACATATGATTAGCATAGAAAATGCTTGTGAAATTTTTTTTTCTTTATGACCATAGTTCCTTTACAGTTTACACTTGTATCAAGATTTTATCTATGGATATTTTATTACTTGTAGTGTATGCATGGATTTACTTTCATTCATAAACATAAAAATAACAAAATAACAATTTCGAGTCCATTTTCTTAACTAGGCTAGAATGTTGAGTTAGCTCAATCAAAACATTATTGAATAGGGTAAATTAATTAACTCAAATACCCCTTTAATTAGATTACATTTATACTATTTGAGCATATTCTCATAGCCTTCTTTTGGTTCGTTTTGGTGTTATTCCTAGTAGGCTCCAATGTATACTCTGAAACATGTCTTGAAACTATCAAAGTTTTTCCTTAATCTCTATATTTGTTGTTTAAATTTTTCTTTTCCAAAATTCTATGGGCATGTGTTTTAATCCACCATTGAAGCCTTGTCATTTTCAGTTAGTGTTCAAAACCATGACTTTGACAAGAAGTTACAAAAATTGTATTGTAATTATAATCTAATTTTTAAAAATTATGTGTCAATCAAAATAGATTATAATGTTAAAAATTATTTAACAATAAGAACAAAAATATTGTCTAAATCTTACTTATATGATTTCTCGTGTAGATATTTGTAACTCCATATTTTCTTATAATATATAGATTCAATCAATATATTAACAATTTATATTAAAGCCACAACTTACTGCTCCTATCTTTGTTTTGTAACCCTCTTGGGACTCTTTTGTAATCCTCTTCTCAATTAATATAATTTTGTAGCTCTGCGACCTTTATTATAAAAAAAAAAAAAATTATTCACAAATATAACAAAATATGTATCCATACCCATGATAATACCAATAACACTATACTAACACATCTAATAAATAATAATAATACTAAACTTTTCAAGCATACAAATTACAAGGAAAAAACCTTGAAGAATATTTGACAACTACTTTAAAGAATAATAAAAATTTCAATTAAAAACTATAATTGGGAAGGAATTCCAAACCCAATAAAAAATGAGGAAAGTAACATCACGACAGGTTCCAGCATTTTATAAGTTCCAGGGTTTGTGAAATACTTTTTTTATTAGTGTCTTGGTCAGTGTGGCAATTGCGCTTACTTTTAAATGAATATACAGTGCAGATTCATCGATTGAAGATCATTGCTTACGCAAGCAAAGCTCTACCAGACCATTTCCACCATTATTTGAACTCAATTATGGAGGATCGTGTTCTGTTGGAAAAATAAAAATGTGTTTTGTATTTCATAATGCACAGAAGCTGCACGGGATTCAGAACAGATCTTTCAGAAAGCAGACAGAGAATATACAACCCAACTTAAACATTTAAAAAATGGCTCGGGCAGTTTAACCTTAGCTGTCTCAGCCTGGAATGCACGCCATTGAAATCATAACCACTGTTAATCTAACCTAATTCTATGGTGGCGACATAACGTGAAAATATCCTTGCTGATATACAGATGATGTGAAACGTCCAGAAAAACTACTAAACTGTAAAACCCAAAACATCCATGACTCATGAAAATCCAAAATCCAATGCTCAGTATCTTTCCATTATCTCAAATCGCCCCCTGGTTTTATGTTTGGAGGTGACCACTTTCGGATGCGCAAGCTTAAACAGCATAATCTAAGTTTTGGTTTGTTTAGACGGTTCATCTGAAATCACACTAGCTTATCCAGTAGGACCCACCTATTAGTGCGATTTCGGATGAGTCATGTAAGCAAGTTAAAGCTTAGAGTGTGTTGTTTAAACCAAAATGATCAGGATGCATCTTTATCAGAACTATGTAACTGTATGTTTTAAGCGTATTTAGCATCTTGTAGTTGCATAGAATGACCTCCGAGGGGAGGGGTCTCTGTGTGCTACAACAGTCTTAAAATGAGTTGTCATAAAAGTATAATTAAAAGATACCAAGATTTTGAGAGATCTATGAGACAAGTTAAATGATTAGGACCCACCTCCTCCCCATTTTATTGTTATTTCTGATTAGCTTCATTTTATAATTGTTGTTGTTTTATGTTCTTGACTTAATACAGTTTGGACTTTCCAAGCATGACTATTTCTATTCATTTTTTTTGTGAATATATGTAACATTATCTTTTAAAATTAGTAATATATGTAATATTCATCAAAAAAACACGGGACTTGTTGACTCTTTGTTGAGGAAATGACATTCTACTATCAAATTCTTAAATGGAAGACAACTTAATGCAATGGAATGGCCACACCAGTAACCAAACAACATTATGGGGTATATAAATCTTAGGACTATGAAAGAATTTTAAGAGTGATGAACAAAGGCATCAACCTCACTCTATCAAAATATTATTGTAATGGTGAAATTTGCATACCCATGTCAATTTTCATTTAGTTTTGGGCCCCATTTTGATGAAATGTCTTATTACATATTGAAAATGGATCCATTGGGCATATTTTTTATCTTTTGTTTATATCTATTTACATACACTTTTGCATATTTATTTATTTTTCTTTTTGTACTTTTACATATTTTATATATTTGTTATTATGACTTATTTATTTATACTTATTATTGTACTCATTCTCATTTATCCATTCCCCACCATAATATTTGCATTGCCTTGTTTTGGGTCAATTTTGTAATATATAGAAGGATAGGTCAATCCCACAATATCTAGAAGCTATCCTATACCATATACAATTGACCATCAAAATTCAAAAAAAATAAGATTTTGTTTGTTTCATGCCTATTCCATTGGTAGTTATAAGTTGACTTGGTACATGTTTTCATCATTAACTACTATGTCATGCTATTTAAAGACATTTATTAACATTAGTTCATATATAACAATACAATTATCATTTGTGAAATCCTAGAACAATAAGGAGCATTCAATGGGAATATTTTTACTTGGTGCACTAAAAAGAATCAATATTAACATCATAACTTACATCTAGATGATGTGCATGCTTGTTTACTATCTGCCCATGTTTTCCAAGGTCATGAAGTTCATTCAAGGAGCTAATTCAGGAGAACATGAACCCTCATAATTTAGGAATCCTCAAGATGATTTCTAAATACTACTAGTCCTTGAGCACTAACAAAAAGAAAAATCACAATGAATCAAATCATAGAAGTTTAAACTACTCTAGATCAAAACTACACAGGTCAAAGGTTTGATCTACATGACACAAGATTGACTTGGAGCCATAGAAGTGATGCAAAAAGAATCCCAAGTCTACATTGAATTCCAAATAGTTAGCACATCAATGATACCTATTTTTAATGTACATTGACAAGTTATGTGTTGCATCATATTTTTTATGGAAATTTCCATAAAAGGAATAGAATATAGACCTTTGAATGAAGGTATCTTTTTTCCATTTATAGAAATTTCCTTTGTTCGAAAGTATTTTTTAGTTTTCTTGGAAATGACATACCTTTTGTGATATTGGAAAAAGGTATTTAAGGTGTAAATCACACCTCTTCCAATATCACATGGGAAAGATACTAAACTTGATCTCAAACACCCACTTGGCTACTAACCTCAATGGAAGAGCCAAACTAGTGGATCAACATTTTAGTCCTTTGTGAATGTGGGTATTTGATGATGTGATTGTAAATTGATTTTAAAATTCCATGATGTACCTAGGTTAACTATGAAAATGCAATAAATTGAGATGATTTCTGGAAAATACAAAACTACAAGATAGAAATAGAATTCAGAATAGCAAAGGGTAGACATAAAGGAACCTAGCATGTGAAATGAACTTGATCTAGTTGGATAGGGGCACTAGTTTCCTAGATTGGGAAGTAGATAATCATAATCAAATTTTAGAATCATGTTGCTTCCTATCTATAGGTTCTTCTTCTTTGGACTCAGTGTTGGAACTTTGTCTATTGCTGATAAAATCAACTTTCCTTGATTTTTTTACTTGTAGGACTTGAATTCTTGAATTGAGCAATTAGGTCTTCAATCCTTTCCAATTTCACTTCAAATCTACAACCTGTTGGAAACTTTTTGTTGTTTTCATTGATGTCAACTCCTTGTATGTAGAGATTGTTGGAAGATTGAGTATAGTTGGGAGATTGTTGGAGCTTCTTGGTAATGTTGGATGTATTGTGGTTTGATGTCAACCCTAGTGTGGAAAGTGTTGGTGTTGTTGGAGAGTGTTATACATGCAGTAGATGGTTGGAGAAGTGTTTGTAATGTTTTTGATGCAGTTGGTTCACTTGGTTTCCAAGTACTTTGAGAAAAACTGAATAAAAGAGTGTGCAGTATGATAGAGGTGTGTTGAGTGTTGTGCTCCACATTTCTTCATGGATTAAGATATAGATTTGTGGTTTGGACATGATGATCAAAGGTGTTTAGAGGTGCTATATCCATAGTTTTAGGTTTTGGATCTTGCGAGAGTGGGAAAAGTGTTTGACAAAGTGCCTGCCTGTGAAGAAGGTTATTTGGGAGAAATGGAATTGCTCTACATTTCTCAACATCGAAGTTTCTTGTCTTGCAGATATGGGAATGTGCTTATATTGTATGTATCTACTTTCCCTTGAGGTTTCATATATCGAGGTGTTCCGTAAGGTTGGTTAGTGATATGTATGTCTATGCTAGTGTATCTGGTTGTACAAAATGAAAGTGTTATTTAGTTTCAAGTGGTTGCACCAATAATGTTGAATATTCTAATGATGTGGAATATTCTTGGATGTTGTGGAGAGTTGTTGTGTGGTCCATGAGATTTTTTTAGACTTGGAGAGGTGTGTATGTTGTTGCTTTCTAGTGTTCATGTAGGTTTGGACAACTTGGAATGCTAGCACTAATTATGTTGATTGTTTGTTGTTTGTGGAAGTGTGGAAAATCCTGTCAGTGTATATTTGGGTCCTAGTTAACCCTTGACATAGTTTTCCTTCACTTCTTTCCACCGTAGAAGTGTTTAGTGCCGACCAATTTGATGTTGCACATTGGAGGTGCATAAGTTCCATTAAGGTCAACCTAATTGAGATTGTTTTAAGTCACAAATGGTATAAATGTAAGGTGAATTATTGGAGATGTTGAGTAGAGTGTGTGTGATGTGAAATATGTGAATGTGATCAAGTGTGGCGATCTGAGTGCGAGCTTAAACACTTATGACTTCTAGATGTATTGAGCATAAGGTGTTTACATTTCAGTATGTTAAGTGAGTTTTATGTGCTTCAGTGGAACTATACTTTTAGCATAATTCATATGCATTATTAGGAGTTAATACTTGTTAATTAGCCACCCTTTCTTCTGTTCTTCTTTTTTACTCAACAGTGAGTCCTTTTGGTAGTGAGCCCTTCTTCCTTTTCTGGGTAGTGAGCCCTTGGTAGTGAGCCTAATTGTATTCAATGTTGCAATTGATATATATGTGAGATAATCCTCACCGTGGTTTTTCCCTTCTTTGGTTTTCCACATAAATTTGGTTTTCTTATGTGTTTGGATGTGTAAATGCATTTTTGTTTATTATGTTTACATTCTATTAATGCATGATAAGGGTTTAAAGATTGATAAGGGTTTGAATGTTAATGAGGGATCGAATGTTTTAATGTACAACTGATTCACCCCCTCTCTCAATTTTCCTATGCATCTAATAATTTATATTGGAGTTGTGGTTCCTTGGAAGAAGCTTAACTACTTGAGGTAGATCTAGATGGCACAGAGGAAAGGTGTCAAATCCCCTATGTTCAATGGAACAAATTATGCCTATTGGAAAGCTAGGATGGAATCCTTTCTGGTCTCTCTTGGATTTAGTGTCTAGCAATCTATTGAAAAAGGATATACCTTGATTGCTAATGGTCTGATAAGTGACATGATGAGATCAAGGATTATGAAAACAATGGCAAAGCAATAAATTATATCCTAAGTGGTCTTTCTGATTCTGAACTTGAAAAGTTGATAAGTTTGAAATATGCTAAAGATGTCTAGATAAACTTGGAAAGCATTTATGAAGGTGATGGCAAGGTCAAACAAGCAAAGATGTAAAACCACAAACCTAAATTTGAAACCCTAAGGATGTTTGAAGATGAAGATATCACTACCTATGTATGCTCAAAGTTGATGAAGTTGTCAATTCCATCAATGGTCTTGGTGGAAAACTGAAGGAAAGTGAATTTGTGAAAAAGGTATTAAGAACTATTCCTAAATCTTATAGTCCTAAAGTCTCTACTATTGAGGAAGCTCAGAATTTGGATAATTATAGAGATCATATTTTTGATGCTTTAATTTCTTTTGAAATGAGATAGTTTTGTAAAGAAGCTACAAGTATAGAGGTTGCCTTTAAAATCTGCAAAGTAGAGAAGGATGATGAATTAGATCCAAGTGATCTTGATGAGGTGGAAGCAAACTTTGTAAGGAGATTGAAAAAGGGCACTGGTAAATACAAAGGTAATTTACCCTTCAAATGCTTCAATTATTGAAAGATAGGTCATTATGCTTCTAAATGTCCAATCAAAGTTACAAATGGCAAACAAATGAATCATAAAGTAAAATCTATCAAGAAGATTTATTATGTGGAAAAAGATAATGGTGTATTCAATGATGAAGAATCTGACTATCTTGGTGAAGACAGTGATGAATTCTTGTTCATGGCTTTAAATGTTGGAACTAATTTTATTGATTTTGAAAGTTGTGTGAAGAAAAGTGCTCCAAAAAGAGGTCACAAGGTTGAAGGAACTATGGTAACTTATTTTCATGCAAGAGAAGAGGGGAATTAATGGATAATTGACAATGGGTGCTCAATTCATATGATAGGTGATAAGAGTTTAAGTTTGTTAAACTTCAGACATATGATGGTGGTCTTGTTAAGTTTGGTGATCATACATCTACTAAGATTTGTGGAAAAGGTTCAATTAGTTTTGATGGAAAGAATAAAATAGATGATGTTCTTTATGTCAAGGGTCTCTGACATAATCTTATAAGTGTAGGACAAATGTGTAGAAAAGGATATTATCTTATGTTTCAAGATGATGGTTGTGAAATCAAAAAAGGGAGCTTTGGTACTTTGGTTGCTGCTAGAACAAGAATAGAAGGTAATGTTTATTAGCTCAAAGGTGGTGGTGTTAAGTTCTTTATGTCTCAAATCAATGAAAGTTGGCTATGGCATATAAGGATGGGTCACATCAATTTTGATAGCCTAGTGAAGATCAGTTCTACTAATGTTGTGAGAGATCTACCAAGGATTACAAATCCTATCAATGAACCATGCAAGGAATGTCATTTTGGAAAGAAAACAAAGAAGAGATTCAAAACTAAGGAATATTCTATCGTAGGTCCTTTGGAGTTGGTGCATACAGACCTATGTGGACCTACTAGAATAAGAAGCTCACATGGTGATAGGAATTTCATGTTATTAGTTGGTGATTATTCTAGAATGACTTAGATGACATTTCTCAAAGAAAAATCAAAAGCTCTAGATAAGTTTAAAACCTTTAAATCTATGGTTGACAATGAAATGGATGTTAAAATCAATTTTTTAAGGTCTAATAGAGGTGGTGAGTTTTCCTCCAATGAGTTTAACATTTTTTTATGAAGATCGTGGGATAAAAGGAATTTATTAGCTCCTAGGACTCCTCAATAGAATGGATTTGTGGAAAGGAAGGATAGGACAGTTCAAGAAGTAGCTAGGACAATGATGAAGGAAGATATATACTAGATGTCTATTAGAGAGAAGCAATTGTTAGAGTAAAGGTTTTAACTTAATTATGTTAATTAAGTTACCTTTATTCCTCTCTTAATATTTCACTTTAGTTTGCATATTATGACATTTAATAATTATATTAATTATTAAATGTCTACCTATTAGGGTTTCTTTAGGGTTGCACAATTTCCTTTTATAAGGATTGATCATTGTATTTTATCCCTCTCTTTGATACCATGTAAAGTTGGCTTTCTCAACTTCTACATGGTATCAAAGCTCTAGACCTATGGCTTCATGTTCGTGATTTGAATATATTCTCTCACAACATCTTTTTATGTGCAAGGGTTTCAAGCCAAGCTAATTTTTTGTGGATCTAGGGGTCGCCTAATTTTTTGGGAATTTTTGGACAAAACGTACCTTGCCATTGAGTCCGTAGCACCCAAAAATCCCTATTTTCATATAAAATTTGTCCAATTTGGACACAGTTGCACTAGAAGGAAAACATTTTTTGTCCCAAGGTCGTACGGCCCCAAGGCACACAGATCGAGACTGATTTTTCAAACCAAAAAAAATTCATTTTTTTGCAGAAATTTTTTGCCTTGCCAGTATAAAGGGGTTCCGCCACCCCTGCAAGTGGCAGCCACCATTTTTCGCCATCCGAAGTGGCAGCCTTGTTCCTACCACTGGTGCCTCCCCACACCACTGCTCCACCTCTACCTAGCCCCCATGGGCTTACCACAAGCGGTTGCAGTTGTATAAAAAACTGAGTGCCAAACGATCAGCCCCTGACCCCTTCGCTACATCCGCCCTGGTCATGTGGGTGACTGTGGGCTTAGCTACTAGCCCCAGCCCCCTAGTCTGCCCAGGCGACTAGGGGCTATTTTTTTTAAGCCCCAGGTGTTAATGGAGGCCTATTTGATGATTTTCAGGTGTTTTCACTAAATTGGGCATAAAATGGGCATACACTCTCCGTTTTTCAAAAACAAGATATCGTTGGAAAGCTAATTCTGATGTCAATCTGATGGTTTGGGTGTGATTTCCTAATTTTTCCATTTAATACTATTTTTCTCAGTCAAAGTCAGAACATTCTTTTTGCACTCCCGGGAGCATAATGTTTGCGCTCGGACTCTGTTTTGCACAAAAAAATAGGCGTTGGAAAGGTGTTTGAGTGATCTCTTCAGATCTATAATTTATTTTTCCATAAACTTCCCCAAGTACATTTTATTCAATTTTTTGTGTTTTCACAATTTTGTCAATTACTTGGATGTTTTGGCACCTGGAAAGGATCTGTTTGCATGAGATGGCATATTTTGATCTGTTATCAATACTGAGGGTTTTAGTCTATGATTTTTTTCATTTGAGTGAGTATCATGGGTTTTTCTATTCATCCTTTTGTGATCAACCTAGACAAGGACAATTATGAGTCTTGGCGTCATGGCATCCTGACACATCTCAGGTGGCTTGGTCTTTTTCCTCATTTGTATGGACTCATACCTACACCAGACACATGAAGGATTTTATCAACATGGGTTATTATTCGAGATCATATTGTAGGGGTTATTGGTTGTAGTGTTGATTTTGACACTTTGTGTGCTTTATCTAACATTCGTTGTTCTCGCACACTTTGGCACTATCTTTGGGAGATTTTTGGAGATTCTAATATCTCTCCATTCCCATAGGATCCCACTGCATATTTTCTCATCCCTCTTGCAAATATAGATTTCATACCCTATGATAATCGTACTTTAGAGGAGCTTGAGTATATCACAGGTTTTGCATGTGACGATGGTTTAGAGACTTGTATTCATGTTCCCACTCTTGAGATCAAGACTACATCAGTATCTCATGTTTTTCCTTATTAGTTTGAAATTGCCATATCTTTGGCCCCTATTGATTCAGTGTAGCAGGACATCATACATCTTTGAGACATAGCTACTTGGGATTCATATCTTGCAGGCATATCATCCTTGTTTGTAGAGTCCTATATTGTAGATCTGGAGGATTACTTTGAGGAAATTCATCTCCTCTACCTTGACAGTCAGGTTATCACTATCCACCCACCATTATCAGTGCATTCAGAGGTTGCATTTCAAGAGTCTTCACATCAATTTGGATTTGGCATCATTTGTTTCAGTTTAGACACAGAGATTCTTCAGCATCCTATCATGGCACACATCTTGAGACATATTGGTTCCTCACTCTTCACAAGGTTTCTTTGACATCGTCCTTTGGATTCATTTCTTCCCAAGGGGAGGAATGTTATTTTCTGCTTTAGGATCTCTTTCTAGATTCTACATCAGGCATCCACCATTGCGATAGGAGTTTCTTCATTGTGGGGGGGCATTCTTGTCTCTTTATATCTCTCCTATGGAGATCATTGTATATGTACTTATATGATAGAAGTTGTCTATGGGGGGCATCATGTAATCCACCTCCTATCCTTCTTTCATTAGTGCATTTCATTCTTTCATTTTCTCTCTTTTGGGGGGGAGTTTTGTTCCCATGAGGTTTTCTCCCTTTCTCCACTTTACAGAGATTTGGTTGTATTCGGGTACCTGATCAGGACTAGTTGCCAGGAACCTTGTTTGATTTCATGCATTGTAGTTACCTTTGCTTTCTTGCACATGTTTGTAGCTACACTCTTGCTCATCTTCAGGGGGGTGTTAGAGTAAAGGTTTTAACTTAATTATGTTAATTAAGTTACCTTTATTCCTCTCTTAAGATTTCACTTTAGTTTGCATATTGTGACATTTAATAATTATATTAATTATTAAATGTCTACCTATTAGGGTTTCTTTAGGGCTGCACAATCTCCTTTTATAAGGACTGATCATTGTATTTTACCCCTCTCTCTAATACCATGTGAAGTTGGCTTTCTCAACTTCTAAAAAAATTCATACTACAGTCTACATTCTTAATAGAGGTCAAGAAAGAGTAAACAGTTCAAGGAATCCCTATGAGTTATGGTATGGTAAACCTCCTACTGTGAAATATTTCATAGTTTTTGGAGGAAAATGCTATATCAAAAGAGATGAAGAAAAATTAGGAAAGTGCAATATCTAATGAAGGAATCTTCCTTGGATACTCTACAAGAAGTAAGGCCTACTAGTACTACAACAAAAGGGTAAAGAAGATAGTTGAAAGTGAAAGTGTCAAAGTGGATGAAGAACCACATCAAAGTTTAGTACTAATAGAAGGATATTAATCTAATGAACTCCCTTATAATGAAGAAGGTGAAGAGAATGAAAAAGAGATAACAATTAAAGAGGAAGAAGCTTCAAAAAATATCCCTAAGACTCCTAAGTATGTGTAGAAGAATCATTTTGAAGATCATTTGAATCATTGGAGATAAGAGCAAGCATGTGTTAACAAGAAGAAAAAATTCTATGATAGAGGAACATGTAAACTATTTTTTACTTTCAGAGGTAGAACCTAAAACTATAACTAAGGAATGCAAAGATGATAATTGGATCAAAGCTATGAAAGAAGAGTTAGAGCAGATTGAGAAGAATCTGACTTGGGAAATGGTCCCAAGGCCTGCAAATAAGAATGTGATAGGAACAAAATGGGTTTTTCAGGAACAATTTGAGTGAGGATGGAAAGTTGTCATAAATAAGGCTAGACTTGTGTGTAAGGGCTACTAACAAGTGGAAGGAATAGATTTTAAGGAGAAATTTTCTCAAGTGGAAAGAATGGAAGCTATTAGGATGTTTTTAGCTTTTGCATCACATAAAAATTTCAAAGTATATCATATGGATGTGAAGACTACATTCTTGAATGGTGAGTTGGAAGAAGAGGTATACATTGAACAACTAGAAGGATTTCAGTTACCAGATGATGTTGACATGGTCTATAGATTGAAGAAGGAATTGTATGGAATCAAACAAGCTCCTAGAGCTTGGTATGCATGGTTGGATAAGTAGTTGTTGCAAAAAGGATTCAAAAAGGGTACTATAGATACTAATTTGTACTTCAAATTTGAAGGAGAAAAAATCCTAATTGTGGTGGTATATGTTGATGAAATAATATTTAGAGGAAATGAAGGCATGTGCAAGAGGTTTGTAGAGGAGATGCAAAAATAATTTGAGATTTCAATGTGTGGGGAGATGAATTTCTTCCTTGGGCTACAAATTAGTCAATCAAAGAAAGGTATTTTCATTTCATAGTAAAAATATGTTAAGGAAATTTTGAAGAAGTTTGGAATGGAGGATTCTAAACCAATACATGTTCTCCTATGGTTACTGGTCGTAAGTTGAGAAAGAATGATGAATCTCCTAAGATAGATCAAAGAAAGTATATATCAATGATTGGTAGATTGTTACACCTAACTACTACTAGACTGGATATATTGCACTCAGTTTATCTTGTGGAAAGATTTCAAGAAGATCCCAGAGAATCTCATGTTGCAACAGTGAAGATGATATTTAGATACTTGAAGGATGCTCCAAACTATGGTTTGTGGCATCCTAAGGATATTGATTAATCCTTGATTGCATATACAGATGTAGATTGGGATGGTTGTATAGATGACAAAAGAAGTACAATTGGTGGTAATTTCCTTCTTGGAATTAGGTTGGTTTCATGGTTGAGTAAGAAGCATGATTCGGTGTCATTATCTACTACAGAAGAAGAATACATTGCAACAACATCATGTTTTGCACAAGTGTTGTGGATGAAGGAAACATTAAAAAGGATATTGATGTCAGAGTATCATATGATGAACTTATTTCTATATTGTGTGACAATACAAGTGTAATCAATATTTCAAAGAACCCAGTAATGCATTCAAGAAAAAAGCATATCTCAATCCGATATCACTTTTTGAGAGAGAAGGTTGCAGGTAATAAAGTGAAGTTGGAGTATGTGCCTATAAAGGATCAGGTTGTATATATTTTCACTAAGGATCTTCCAAAAGATACTTTTGAGTATCTCTGATAAAAGTTAGGGGTTATTGCCCCTCCTTCTTTCAACTAGATGCATAAGATTATGCATCAATCTAGTGGAGCAATCAAGATTCATTTTTTGTTCTAGACTAATGGAGGCTACCTCTCATGGGGAGTAGGTAGTGATTGTTGATTGATGTAGTCAGATGGAGCATATTTAGTGCCCCTAAGGGGGGGAGTGTAGAAAAGTGTGAGTAGTGGAGAGAAATAAGTTGCTTGTTGATGTTGTAAGTGTTGTCTAAAGTGGTGTATGCAAATGTCAAAAGGGGAAAGAAAAAGAAAAATTCTATAAAGATGATGTGTGAAAGTTGTAGGTGTTTCCCTTTGAGTGTTGTCAAAGTGGGGGAGAAAAAGAGTTCAATGTAGAAAAGAGAAAGAATAGTGAAAAATGTGAAGTATGTAGGAAAGAGAGTTGGATGAGTTTATGGCCCTTTTTCATTGATGTCATAGGGGGATAGAGTTGGTTGAAAAACCATAGTTTAGAAGAATATTGTAGGAGAGAGTTAGAGTGGTTGAAAAACCATACTGTAGGAAAGTCAGCTTGGAAGACACAGGGGATCTAGAGTGTTCATTTAAGAGTAAAAGAGATAATGAAAGTAAGATATGCCTAGTTAGGGGGAGTGTTGTTGGTTGCATAGTTGTTGTTGGTTGTAGTGTTCATAAGAGTAAAAGAGATCTAATGAATAGTAAGAGATGCCCCAGTTAGGGGGAGTGCTCCTAGTTGCAAAGTTGTTGTTGGTTGCTTTTATTATTGATGCTTTAGTGGAACTATACTTTCAACATAAGTCAAATGCATTATTATCAGTTCATATTTGGCAGTGAGTCACCCTTTCTTCTATTCTTCTTTCTTTTGGACAGCGATTCCTATTGGCAATGAGCCCTTGGTAGTGAACCTAATTGTATTCAGTGTTGAAATACATATATGTGTGATCTAATCCTCGCCGTGGTTTTTCCCTTAGGTTTTCCAAGTAAATCTAGTGTTCTTCTATGTTTGGATGTGTTTGCATTGTTTTTTCATATGTTTACAATTTTTTAATACATGATAAGGGTTTAAAGATTGATAAGGGTTTGAATGTTAAGAGGGATTGAATATTTTAATGTACAATTGATTCACCCCCCCTCAGTTTTCATGTGCATCTAACAAAACCTAAACACAAGAAAGAGGAGAAAGGGTTGTGTCATATGAGGGCTTACCTAAGTGAAACCCCATTTTGGTATTTCTATCTCCACAACAATTGTGATGATGTAAAACTTACCCTCGGTCAAGTAGAGGCTAAATGATAAATAAGTGACAAATTGACAATTGATGTAGCTTACTGGACTCAAAGATGGATTCCTTGATGGATTGAATTCATTGTACTCATCAGCTTCAAGGAGAAATTGATGCTTGATTTGAAGTCCTACAAGAGTTAGTACTCACAAAATAAATAAACATGAAACATAAAAAAACTCACATGAAAACATGATGCATTAATAGCATGATGCTTGATGAAATAATGTTGCTATAATTCTACTAATTCTACTCTTGACTACTTAATTGCACAATTCAAAATGCTAAGATTGCTTTCCAAATTGATAGTTCTTGTTAGGGTTTTGAATGATGAAAAAGACTTGTATTTATATGCAATTCATTAATTTACCACAAATTAATTACCGATAGCCAAAAAATGACTTTGTATTTTTAAATATTATAATGTCGACACTGACATATTTAAAATTAAGCCAAAATAGGTTGGACAAGGGCATTGGGTGCCCTAGTCGAGACCTATCATTTTGGGGCCATAAGTATCGATAAATGAATATTAAATATTTATTTCCAATTCCACTTTTGATTTTCTAAGTATTATTACAAAACAAGTAGATTAAATGCACAATTGGGTCAAAGCACATGAGTGGGAGCTAAACCTAGTGTGAAACTATCAAGGGTGAAAATTTACGATGCTACAGTTAGCCCACACTTTAGTGAGAGTATGAAATTATGTTCAAACTCACACTAAAGCAAGGATAAGCCAAGAAGGGTTCGATTATCCAAACATTGAAGAGATAGGATGATATCGAATCTAGGGGATGTGCTAGCCCTCAGGCTTAAGATCCTATGGAACAACAATATAAGGACAAGGGAACACCAACATGAGTTGAAATGCAACATGAAAACATGAAGTATACATGATGTAAACACAAGACTAACATAATGCAAATATGAACGTGAAATATAAACACTACACGAAAACACAATGCTAACAAAATGCAAACATAATGAAAATATGCAAAAAGGGGTATGACAATCATGGAATAGAAAGTTATGCAGAAATATTACTAGTATCCATACCCAATACGTTCATGAATCATAGGCTAACAAAGTTTGATATTCATTAGGTGAGTTCCTACAATAGTAGCAAAGAAAAACGCACAAGGGCTAGTGAAGTTCGATATTAACAAAGTGCATTCTAATGTCAGCCATACCAGGAATTGCAGTTGAAATAATTTTGATAAGGTGCTACAAAATGATTAATATGCTAAATAATATCACTAATTTAGACATGTGTGAACAAAGAGAAGTGCATAATGGAATGCATGCATGACATCACCTTAAAGCAATTGCTAAAACCAACTACGAGCAATTGTCTTTTAAGATAGAATAAAATAATATATACAACTTGACAAGGCCATGAGAGCTTAGTGTAAAACCCTATGCCAATGATATTTTCCCCAAAAAGTTGGTTCATGACAAGGGGTTACCATCAAAATAAATCCATGTCTAATAAGACAAAAGATAACACATAAGGTATCCATAGATCTGGGGTCAATATAGACCATAGATAATATGTAATACGATTATTCTCGGAATCGACATCATTCCTTAAATACTTGTGTAAATATGAACACAATGGAGGAATAACACATGGAGATAACATAAAAAAATTGGGTCAGCATAGAAGAGACCTAAATTCCCCAACAATTTGCATCATTCCCAAAATAAAATAAAAGAAAAAAAAATCTCAACATAAAGATGAATGGAGATACAAATAAATCAATGCCACAACAAATTCATTTTCTTTGTAAGCTTGTGTCAACGGGAACAACAAGGGGCATCCAAAGAGAACTAAAAAATATAAATACACACAGGGAAGCAAATAATAGATCACATCACATGCAAGAAAACACACAAAGACACAAAAGGGTAAGTATACACATGTGATTTGATATAAAGAAAACCATTTGCATCCCAATATTTCTCATTGATACACTCATAGATAGTGGATCTCAAATTAACCTAATCTTAGAAGATGTAAGGAATTTGGGGTTGAAAACTACACCACATCAGAGACCTTATCTACTAGGTTGGGTTTGCAAAAACAATAAATATCAAGTAACAAGGCAATGCACTTTAAGATTCGCAATCACAAGTAATTATGTTGATGAGGTGTAGTTTGATGTGATTCCACTAGATTTATGTGGGATAGTGATGGGTAGCCTATATTTCTATGATCGAAAATCTATTTTCTATAGGGAATTTAATCAGTATCATTTGTTTAAAGATGGCATCAGGTATATTGTACATTCTCATAGAATCAAGACTGGTAGATCTTTCACAAACATAGGGTAGTTGAAAAGGGTGATTAATGCAAGTAAATATTGTCTCTTATGTTTGTCTAGTCAGGTGGTTCTAGACATGAACTTGAAGAAATCAAGGCTAATCATGATCAGTTGTTGCAGTACAACATGAGGAGATAGTAAATGAAAGCATTGAAGGTCCAGGTCCTCAACTTGTGGTTGGGAATTTGGAAGTTCCCTTGGGTAAAAATGATCTTGTTGTGAAATATAGACATTTTGTTTCATTCTATTTCGTATTTGCATTGATATTTAGTGTGATATTAGTCAATGGTTATTGGTTAATAGATGTAGCAGTTGATGTAGATGCTTATGGAAGTGATAGAATGATGTATGTGTTCAACAATATTATTGCAGTCCTAATTGTGGTGATGAGTCAGGTATGTAGATGGATAGATGATATAGGACAAGTAGGGAGGCCATGCCCTCACTTAAATTCCAAATAAATGTATTTTGGAGGTCCAAAAGCTCTCCAGTGGGGAGGATTGATCCAGGTGGATACTTTTCATCAAAATTTGAAGTGTTCCATATCCTCCATAAATCATCACCATGTCAAAGTGCTCAAAAATCCAAACCCAACGCAACTTGAACGGGGTCAAAAGGAGCTCGTACACTCAAGTTATGCTCAGTCAAAGTTGGATCAAATAGGGTATTGGGGACCAGTCATAAAGGCAAAAAAAATGATCATTTTGGAACTAGACGAAGTCAATACTGGAAAAAATGAAGAGCTCGATGAGATGATACCAACACTACTTGTTTCACCAAAATCGGAGCTTGTACGTCGAAGATACGACCTGTCAAAGTCAAGGGTTGACTACGTTGACCAAAACTGTACAGCTACTAATGTCAACAGGCTGACATGGTAGACCATACAAGTTGTACAATTATGTGGACCAATCAGATGTTGACTTGTGGCATCTGTACAATGAATTGGTAGCATAATCAGTAGTGAGGTGGCAGCACAGTCAGCACGAGGTGGCCTAATCAGGTTGTGAAACGTGTTGTCGAGTAGCCAATCATATTATGCCACGTGGCACCATTTTATTGGTGCTCATGGCACCCCTATCTCCTCTGATGTCGGTCAGTTTTTTTGCAAAAATGGTTGATGGGATATGATCCCAAAACCTACTGCTCAGCATTCTCCCTACCTATTGTTGCGCCGCGCATTATGCACTTTACCTATGTTAGGTGCCAGTAGGTTTTGATATAGAACCATTTGAATTTGTGTTTTGAAAATAGATGGGGGTGGGGGTTGACCACCCGACCTCCCCATCCCAAAAATATTCCTTACTGCTACACCATTGTGTGGCTTTGAATATAGTGTGGGAACAAATGCTTTTAAAGACCTGTTAAAGCATAATACTCCCAAATTTGGAAGATTTAACCCCCTTTTATTAAAAAATCAATCTCCCTAAAACTTAATGAGATTGTAAAAGCTTGTGAAAATGAAATTATAAGGGTCTTGTATAAAATTTATAAAATATGAAAAGGTTATTTAAAGGTTTTTAGGGGATTTTAAAGGATTTTTATGATTTAAAGGGGGGAATTATGAAGATTATGTTTGTAAATAAGAGAGATTTATAAAATCACATGATGAAAATAGGGGATATGATTTGATTTTGTAAATCATATGGTTATAAACCATATTGGGTAAAAAAATGTGTATAAAAAGGGGTGTTTTTGTACTTGGGGATATAGAGTAAATTTGGGGAGAGAATTTTCTTGGAAAGTTATGATAGTGAATTGTTCGTCTCTATGCATTGGGAGCTTGAAATCAAGCTTGTTGTACTTGAGAGAGCAGAATATTTTGTAATTCATTATCATCCAAGGAGATGTGAGGAGACTTTTTAATAGTTGAAGTGCCTTGTAAACTATTTTTTAGAGCACAATCAAGGATCGGTCACTCTGTTGGAGAGGGACCCAGAAACATAGCCGTTTGGTGAACTTCGTTATCAACTTGTTGTTTCTTGTCTTCTCTTCTTTCTCTGATTCTAATTTATTGTTTAATCATTGTAATGTTTGTTTAAGCATTTTGATTACATTATTACCTTTTAAGACTTTCAAATTAAGCCTTCTAAATGTTAAGTATTCACTTAGCAATTGTCATAGATCCTAGCATTATATCACTCATCATAAATGAAAGGCAGAAAATATGCTAAATGAACTAATACAAGTCTGATACAAGGAGAAGCACTAGGTTCAACACATCGTGGTTATCTCTGTCTAAATTCATGGATTTAGAAAATATAAGAGCCAATTCATTATGGTCTTTTATTTGTTCTTCTATTTTATCTTCATCTTCACTATCTGAATGTATCACAATAGGATACATTTTAGTCTTATCAACATATTTGTGAGCATTATAACTCGTATGAGCCTCTTTCATTATTTACATAGGCTAGGATAGGTAAGGTTTGACTTCATGGTTTGATGAAGGTGGTGAGGTGGAGTCAAGTGATGAAAAAGATGGATGGGTGGGAGATATTTCATCAAAATTGGATTGGATGGATGGATGGACATTAGGTAAGGTTTCACACTTTGCAACAAGTTGACAATCCATAGCATGACATCTTTGTTTATGCTATTTTGCACTTATATTTCTTCTCACACAAGTTTTAGCTTTCAAATGGGTAAGTGAGGTGTTTCCCAACATTGGTCTATTTTCTTCCTTTGGAGGAGGAATTGAAGGGATCACTATTGGTTGGGAGACCACTAGATTCTTAGGTTTCACTCTAAATATTTGTTTCCTTTTGAATTCATAAATTTAAATACATATTTATCTCATGATATTTTATAAGATAGTGAAGGTGGATCTGCAACATACATGTCAGGTGGTCAAGGGAGGATACTTGATTCAAACTTAGGTTCATCCGCTACCTATGGGGTAGGAGGAACAAAAATTGAAGTCACAATAGATTAAGGAACCTTAGGAATGATGTTACTAAGGGATAATTTAGCTCTATGTTTAGCTTTAAAATTTTGATATGAAATGAATAAAAAGTTGTCACAGGGGTTTTATAGATTTGATGGGTTGAGGCCAAAAATAATCTGGCAAAAAAGTTTCAAGAGAGGTCAAAGGATTAAATCAACTATGGTAAATAGTATGTATTTGTTTGTCAAATGATAATTTAAGACATTTGTGAGTAATCGATGGGACCACATTCATGGAGCTTAGCCATGGATGACCTAACCTCACATGAAATTGGTTCGACATTGGAATTATGGTAAATGAAACATTTAATTATTTAGGTCCAACTTTACTAGGAGAGTATCAAACCAATTGTAGGGTGAACAAAACCATCATGATCCTTTAACCATGTATTTTATTGTTCATAATAATCCTTATAAATTTCATGAACATATAGGAATTCTTTGATGATCACATTCACTACACACACGAGATTAATGAGTATTCTCCTTATGGGTTTATCATTGATTCTACTGATGATATAATGAGGACCATTGGGTGTATTTATAATTGCATCAATATATGTAAAATCAAAATTAGGTGACAAATTGGTTCAGCCCTTACAAGGTTGAACTTCAATCATTTTTACAAAGTTGGATAGATCATTATCACTATATTGATCAAAGTTTTTTGAATGACTTAGCAATGGTTTTGTAAATATTTACAATTTTTTATTACAAAAACTAATTTATTTCCTTTATCATTAACACTAGCCAACTAGATTTGATTAGAGTTGATGAAGTCTTGTGCTTGGTTCTTGAGGCCTATTCAAGGAGGAAGTTGAATCATATTTTTATTTAATAATAGCAACATGATTGCATGGAGATAACTGAGAAATTTTGAAAATTGTTTATCTCTTGGCCTAAATTGGTATGGAGCTATATTTGTAGTAGTGACTTATGTCTCAATGTTATTAGCAATTTGAGGAGTTTTTATCTTAATGAAATTTTCTTTTTAAATGATTGGTAGTTATTTTGAGGCATGACTTCAGATTGACTAGTAGGAGCCAATGAATGTGTACCTTCATATTGACTAGAATCGATATCTGATAATCACAAAGGGACATATAAAAATGTGTAAAATATAGATATTTCATCAATAATATCTTATCTCAAATACTAGGTTGTAAGTTTCTTATAAACACCCTTTGAATGTTAGCTATGCAAGAATATAGGAAATTTATGAATAAAGTGATTTGTATTGTCCTATAAATTTTGTTATCTTCTCCTTAGGTCCTTGTTTACAATTAACTAAATTTGTTAACGTAACATATGAGGACCAATGTTCACTTGAAAGTGCTTGAGGAACTCACTAACAAGTTGTGAAAAGGAGGTAATTGAGTTGTTTGGAAATTAAAAAAATAATCCAAGGCCATACCTGTCAATTCTCTCAAAAATAGTTGTCGTAGAAAATTGGACCCTCTTGAGAAAAGAGAAAATTTCACACATAATTGGACCCAATTTCTAGTCCCTTCACATTATTTCCCTTCAAAACAACATTTATAGGCCCCTTAGACTCATTAATTTTCATCTAGAGGCCTGTTTTACCTGAGAAATCACATAAAACCTGACAAACAACATTTAATTACATCATACCCTGACAACCCACCATCAAAAAATAGTAGTGGGACCCATTCGCCACCTTGGGTGAATGAGTCCCCTCTGGTGGGACCCATTCGCCAAGGGTGGCGAATGAGTCCCTTTTGAGGGAAAATTCAAATTTAAGTGAGAATTTAATCAATTTAACTTTAATTTCTAGTGAATGTTGGCCTCTTAGGTCTAATTAATGAGAAAATAAGGTGTTGTTGCTTATAAATACTCATTTTAAGTCATTTCACACATCTTTTATCATATTTTTATCATCTCTTAAGAGCAATTTTTAGGGTAAAGTCTTCCACAACAATTTTTATTAGCAAAAGTTGAAGTTTTAGGGCAGCAAACTAGGGTTTTTGCAGGTCTTGAAGCTCACTTCTCTTGTCAAAATCCAACATTACAAAGGGTTGATAATGGATTCCTATGGTGAATCATGAAGAATTCTAGGGTGAAGAGGTGCAACTAGCCACCAAATCATGCCTAAGGACTTGGTTTCCTATTGATTCCATCTTCCACTTTCAATCTATCTTTAGATTCAGGTATGCATCTTGTTTGTTTATCATTTGCATGTCATTTCATTCCTATTTTGAATGTGTTGTAAGGTTTCTAGGGTTGAGATATTGCATCATATGAATCATCTTTGCATGTCTTATTCTAGATCAATAGAATAGGGTTTTTGTTATGATTCAGACTTTCCTAGTCTTTAACACATCTAAGGCTAGGGTTTACTGATATTTTTCTCTATTCAAGGTTTAATTACCCAACTAGGGGTTTGACTAAGGAAAATCCCCCATTAGACAAACATTTTCAAGTTGTTTTGCAAGAATTTTCTGAGATCTGAGATTGAGTATTCGTCAGAAATTGTTGTACAGGTGTCAAGGTATAGAAAAAAAAATTTAAGTTGTAGAAATTCCAAGGTGGACCGATTCGCTATGCTTGGTGAATGAGTCCCTCCTGAGGTACAAAAATGAGTCAGATTTAGATCCAGGTTCCCGACTGTTAGAAAATAGATTTTGTGCAGAAAATTCTTGACCTGGGACTGATTCGCCCAAGGTGGTGAATGAGTTTCAGTCAGCCTAAAGACAAACTTCATCAATTTTCCAGATTGTTCTTTAGCCATATATAGTCTGCCAGGTGCACATATTCTAAGAAATAGCTTTCTGTTTAGGTTAATTTTCATTTTTATTCATTCTTTCATGCTTTTTGCATATCATAACGTGTTTTCAAACATAGCTTTAATTTCACTTTTGCATTCATTTTCATTCATTTAGATCTTTCAATTGCATTTAGTTAACTTCATTTAGGTTAGACAACATAACACAACATTATTTGAATGAACTAGTTAGCATTTTTGGCATAAGCTCTCTCCTTTTAGGTGAAAAACCCTAGAAGACTTAGAGAGTCCATTGGAGCCAAAAATCTATGGTTCAATAGTTTCACTATAAGAACATCTTCAGAGATGAAATCACTAAACAAGGTATAAAATATGACACATGGTTATTAGGATCTCCTTTCCCATTGTACTTCTCAAAGCTAGGTATTTCAATATTTTGTGGTATAGGTATTTTTAAGATAGAAAATGACAATGGAATATGTGTGAGATATGTTGGAGGTTTAACATTGGTTTGATTTTGGCTTAAGTTTGAAATCTACTGCTATAATGATGTCATGTTTTATAAAAATTAGTTTATTATAAAATCATTTGGTGACATGTTTTAAGATTTTTTGAAGTATGGTAAACTAGTATGGATGACTGGTGGGCTATTCTTTTGCATGTTTAGGATGGGTGATGAACATGGTGGTGTTATATGTGAAGTGACAAAACTATAAGGATTTTCACTAGAAATCCCTAAGCTTGAGTTTAAACCATTGCACTATATCAAGCATTGTTGATGTTATAACTGGACATGTAAAGGTGGGGATATAAGGCATTATTATGGGAGAGGAAACTAGTTTTCCTAATTGGTTCTTAGAGTTATTCAAATCTTTAATGCAACTAGTTGTTGTAAGAATTTTCGCATCTACTATGTGAGCTAGGCTACACAACATCTCTATCCCTTACGATTCATTAATTAACTTCCTAAGATGATCCACTATAGCCACAGTCTCTCTAACTAAAGGCTCAATATATAGGTAGTCTTAAATTCCTTCTAGATATTTATCCAGTCATTTTAATTTATCTTCAAGGACATGGAAAATAGCAGCCTCCAAGTCCACATGAATGTTAGGTTGCAACAAAGAAATTGGCAACATAGGATTAGGGAGGGAATCCAAGATAGATTGGATAGACATAATACCTTAAGTGAAAGATTTATAAGACTCGGGCTCACACTGGTTTTGATTACAATGCAAGAAGCCATAAGTCTGAAACTAAATCTCACAAGGGTATTAGCTATGGGACACCAGTTTGTGAAGCTCATAAATTTATTATGATTTTCAAAAAACTTTAGTGCTCATACAAGAAAAAGTAAACACAACATAACCACAAAATCTGAAATAATTTACAAACACAAAACCTAGAACAACTTAGAAAACACAGAGATAGAAATTTGATCCAAATTTTGATCAAAGCTTACTAGACAAGGGCACTGGGCACCCTATACTAGTGAGGTTAATTTTGCTAGTTTAAAAATATGGATATGTTCTAAATTTTCTAAGGATCCTAATCTGTAAATGTTCAGGTTTGGCTAATAGATAAATTTTTAGAAATACACAAAATTTTAACTTTTACAATATGTAAAACATAATTATGCATGCAATTTTAGATTTTCCAAATAATGTAATGTGTTCCAAAAGTAATTTTCAGATTAAAAAATGCAGTAATCAACTGAACCTAATTTGACAAATCTGGAAATTGTAATTTTTCTATCTTTTGAGATAATAACAATGTAGATTTTTACTTTTTCAACAACACATGCATGCATAAATGATAATTTTAAAACAATTTTAGATTTTTTTCATACTTTATCATGACCTAATGAAGATTTTTTAGTGCAATTATTGATTATATATTTCTTGTAACAACTGAAATTAACACTACTTATCTTTTAAATTGAAAATGTTATGCAACTCTTTACCTTTTTCAATGTTTTTTATCATAAATTTTGTGCATAAATTGAAAATTCAAACTTTTCAAATTGTATGTATATTTTAACATGTCCTAATTGAGATTTCAGAAGATTTTAAGGTCCACAAACATTGGGGTTCACCAAAATATGATATTAGAAAAATGGATCTAGGTGTAAATAACACCTCTTCTAATATCACAAGGGAAAGATACTAAAATTGATCTCAAACACCCACTTGGCTACTAACCTCAATGGAACAACCAAAATGGTGGATCAGAGTTTTAGTCCTTTGTGAATGTGGTTATGTGATGATATGATTGTAAATTAATTTGATAATTTTCCATGATGTACCTAGGTTAATTATGAAACTATAGAAAACTAAGATGATTTCTAGAAGATAGAAAACTACTAGAAAAAAACAAAATTCAGAATAGTAAAGGGTAGACATAGAGGAACTTGACATGTGAATTTGAGCTTGATTTGGGTGGATAGGAGCATTGGGTGCCCTAGACTAGGAAGAAAATACTCATAATCGTATTTCAGACTCTTGTTACTCCTTATCTATAGGTTCTTCTTCTCTAGACTTAGTGTCAGAACTTCATATGTTACTAATAAAATCCACTTTCCTTAATTTTTTGACTTGCAGGACTTGAATGCTTGAATTAAATAATTATTTTTTCAATCCTTTCCAATTTCTCTTTAGCTCTACAACCTACACACAGGAAAGAGGGTTATGTCGTATAGGGGCTACAACCTACACACAGGAAAGAGGGTTATGTCGTATAGGGGCTTACCTAAGTCAAACCCTATTTTGGTATTTCTACCTCCACAACGGCTATGATTATGTAAAAGAGAGCTTACCCTTGGTCGAGCAAAGGCTAAATGATAAATAAGTGAAAAATTGATAATTGTAGCAACTTACCACTCAGATCTACAATCCTTTGTGGACTGAAGTCATTGTATTTAACATCATCAAGGATAAATTGATGCTTGATTTGAAGTCCTACAAGTGTTAGTACTCACAAAAAAGTATGAAATGTAAACAAACTCACATGAGAACATTATGCATTGCTGATATGATTCTTGAATTGAAATTTAATGTTTCTATAATTCTACTAATTCTTCTTTTGACTACTTAATTTCTCAATTCAAAGTACTAATTTGATCGCTTTCCAAAATTGCTAGTTCTTGTTAAGATTTTAAATGATGAAAAATACCTGTATTTATATTTAATTCTTTAATTTTCTGCAAATTAATTACTGATAGTTAACAAATGACTTTGGACTTTTAAATATTAAAATTCCAACACTGACATATTTTAAATTGAGCCAAAATAGGTTACAAAAGTGCATTGGGTTCCCTATCCCATACCTATTATTTTGGGGCCTTAAGTATCATTAAATTAATATTAAATTTTTATTTCTAATTCCACTTTTGATTTTATGAATATTATTATTACAAAACAAGTAGATTAAATACATAATTGGGTCCAAGCACATGAGGGGGAGCTAAAACTAGTGTGAAATTGTCAAGGGTGATAATTTATGATGCTACACCTTCGTTTGAAGGTTTTTGAATTCCTTTGAACAAAGGTACCTTTTTTCAAAGGCCTTTTGAATGAAGGTCCTTCAAACAAAGGTACCTTTGTTGGAAGGTTCTTTGAGCGGAGGTCTTAAAAGTGACCTTTCCACCTTATTCCTTAGATTTTTCTCAATTTTTTTTCTATTTTCATCCTTGGGTTGGACTAGTAAATGGAATGTATATGATAAGATAATTTACAAGATTGTTGCAATCAAAATAATATTTCCAAAAATTATAATTTTGAATATATCTAGTTTGATTATTATATTTATTTTCTTTTTGTTTTTTGATCAACTTAAGCAAGATAGATTTTATTGATTTGAGAAAAAACTATTATAGTGTTTGAGCCCCACCTAGGTAGCCTGCAAATATTCTAAACAACCACAACTTTCCTATCCTAGAGATGCCAAAATTTCACAGACCCATTGGATGCTTCCATCACAAAACAACCTTCCTACCTTCATGCTAAAACCATAGACAACACTACCTAAAATATACAGAGACCTTTACCATACATAAACTAATATTTGGACAAACAGACACAAAACACTTTTATGCTTTGAACCAAAAAACAAAACCCACCACCCAAACCCCATTCACCATACATTTTGTTGGGAAAAGACATGAAATTCCCTTTTCCATGCCAAGTTTACAACTGGGACCAAATGGAATTTCTTTTTCAGGAATTCTGCCCCTGCAAGTACCTATGCTCCACAAGTTCCAAACCATTCACATCTAGCAAGAAAGGAAAAAACTTTACCATTCCTCTAAGTCGCCCAGAAGATCCAAATCACACAGACGAGGAATGCCTTTTCCCAATTGAGCTGTAGCCAAAGCCCTGTCCAAACCCACTAGCATATCCTTACGAAACAACCGCCTCATTATCACCATTGAATCTACTTTGGAGACCCCAATATCATGCAAGCCTATGAGCACCTAGGAAGAGATGTCAAATTCCAACTGGTACCCTTCTATGTCCTCCATGAAACCTTTCCCAACAATGCATTTTATTGTTGTGAAGGTAAGGTAATTTGGGTGTCGAATAATGCATTGTAGATAGAGGGATGTAATTTGGAATTCAAAATCCATTTTTCGCTTTGAGCTCTTCAACTGCACTAGAGTTTCCATTTCTCCCATCTCCAACTCCTTCACCGATACTAGCAATATGAATCTTCTCATTGCCAAATGATAACAATGTAGGCAGAAATCAAAGACTAGACCTCTACCCGACTAAGGGAATGAAAGGCCACCACCAACTATAATGAAAGCTTGAGCATACATGCTTGGATTTAAGCCTTTGTTAGCTGGTGAATGTCCTAGAAAGGACATAACACACCTCTCTATGTTGGCAGGTAATGATGGAAATAACACTGTCTAGAAAGTTCCCCTTTATCGTATACAAACCGTGATTCCAGCACACCCAACTTCCCTTGTCACTTGCCACCCAACCACTCCAAACTGGCTTACGGGGGTGGAGTGGCACCCACCCAACCACCCACATTTATTTTCTATAGTGAACATAAGGTTTTCATGATTTCCCAGAAGGTCTTCATCCAAGGGAAGAGAGGGAGCATCGCCAAGTTCCAAATATAAATGTCACGGTGCATTCACAAGCATTTCTAGCCAACAAGTTCAGGTAGCAGTGAAGGAGGAGCAAGGAGAAAACCCTGTTCATTTTCCTCGTGAGGGTTTTTAACTTCTGCATAGTAGCTTTTTTGGGTTTCTTCACCAACTCGTAGTGTATAGGGTTTTAAAATTTGGGTAATATAATGTAATTTTGGTTGGCAGTTGGGTTGATACAATATTTCCATGTAAACCTCTAGCCTGCATAGTTTCGGCCTTGCTAAGGCATTCTTGTAATTATCTATTATATCAATATAATCTACAGGCTAATAGTCTTTTTCTCAAAAAAAAAATCAAAATCTATATTCCAAACATTAAAATAATTTTTAAATAATTTTTAAAAATTAAAAAATATTTGCATAGGTATTGATGTCCTTATTTCAACAAAAGAAGAAGTTAATTCAAATATATAAAAATAAAGGTTATTGTCTATGGAAATAACCTATATCTAAATTATAGTTAATATCTCTTCTTGAAAATTTATTAAAAAAATCTTATGCAATGAAAAATTATGAAAAATTAGTTGTGCACTTAATATTAGTGCTACAAATTTGTTTAAAATTTTATAAATTTATCCTTTCTCAAAGAACTTATGTTCTATGGAAGTAACACCACTTTTTAAAATGTTATTAACTATAAAAAACAAGTTACTAAAACTTACGTAAAAAAATCTTAAATTATTTTTTAAATAAAAAAATACATTTATAATCTACGCACAAAATCTAAAAAATTACTAGCTCACAACATCTTCAAATTCTTAACAATTTAGTTACTATAGGTTTCATAAAGTGTAAATTTGATTTAAAACATTTATTTTCATGTCCTACTTTGGCCAAAAAGTGGAACACGCTATATTCTGGGTTCACCATTTGATGAACCTATTCAATCTCACATCACCCTAGAGTTTTTCTTTAGTGTTTACAACTTAATTTAGGATTTCGAATTTGTCTACTTTTAATTACTAAATTAGCTTTTAAATTTTATTAGATTTTAAATCCACCCTTATTTCCTTGTCATTTATTTTTCCA
Organism: Sequoia sempervirens; assembly: GCA_007258455.2. NCBI lineage: Eukaryota > Viridiplantae > Streptophyta > Pinopsida > Cupressales > Cupressaceae > Sequoia > Sequoia sempervirens. Next base: position 19,018 of record VDFB02049528.1, on the reverse strand, counting down.
TATTAAGGTTTGGACCTATATTACTTGACCCTTTATCATCCCTACAAATTTTCTCCTTTTCGAATAACATTGATACATCTTATATCATGGATTATAATAGTCTAATAAATTTATGATCTATCTATGCATAGTTTATATATCTTGATACATTCCTTTGTTTTGTATTTATTTTTACTCCATCCTTGATAATCTTACAATTTTTAATCTTATGGATGGAGGGGTTGCTCCATCATGTGGTATTTTTCCTTCTTCATTGATCTTTTTTATTATGTTTCCTTCTATCCTAGATATTACTTGCTTACTTTCACTATCCATGGCATTCAGGTTACTTCTACACTTCCTATGGCTAGTGATATGGATGTGCATGATCATGATGGCATATTACCTATAAGAACTCCTCCTTCCTATGTTGATGATAACTTTACCCTATACTCGCATGATAAATCTAGAGATTTACCTTCATGTGACATTGATATACCTAGTAACCCTATACTTTATAATCTAATATATGATATTTCCTTATTTACATATGGTTTTTCCTACATGTGCATCTTTTACTTCTTCTCACCTTGATATCTTTAGTAATATTGATAAACATGTTCCACCTTCATGCACGATATTTAGTGATGAGCACAACAACTATTGTTTATCCTCTCCCAATTTGGTTAGTATTTATTCGTTTAGTTATGGTTTTCTTCTTGATACACAATTTTTTAACACAATTATGATAGGTTTATGTAATCATTATAAAGATGTAAATTGCATTTCAAATCATTATAATCTTGTCAAATTATTCCTATATATTCGAATTATGCTTCTATACATGATTAAATAGTACTTTGATGTAAGAATTTAGTGATACCTTGGTTGATAGTCCTAAGAAATGGTTTAATTTATTTCATGATTATTATACATCCTTCCATGATTTGTCATGTTCTTTTATAAACTAATTTACTATTAACTATATACCATGTCTTACTCATGATTATCATTCTTCCCCTCCTGTTGGCCTTTCCTTGATGCATGTCCCATTGGTTTTTCCTACACATTCATTATGATATATTTTTTTAATATATATCCTCCCTTTTATCAATTCATTATTTTATATGACATAGATTTGAGTACATTCACATACCTCATCTTGCATCCCATATTTTTGATAACTTAGAAATAACTAAGGTTAAATAACACCATTATTGTATTTTGCAATTTTTACTGAAGGTATATGTGGAGATAAGGTTTCATTAGTTGATGATACATCTTTCATAAATATTTTACCAATATTACATATGAAATGATACCTACACACACACATATTTTAGACATATTGAACATGATATTCAACCATATGTGAACTACATCATTTGAGGGATTAAAAATCTATAATGGTATGTTGATACACATCCATAATGAGCTCAATAATAAAATGACACTACCAAAATATCTAACAATCCTTTCACATATAACATTTTGACTTAACCAAGTGGCTTGGTGGAAAATTGTTTCAAAAACTATGATGGTAGACATGATCAATTATGAAATTTATAGTTCTTAAAAGTAGTGTTCCTCCATGATTGAACTTTAAGGATCAATTTCTTGTTAAAATCATCCCATTAAGCTTGCTTGATAACACACTTGATTTTATTCATTAATTCATGTTTTTTATAAATTCCTTTAGAATTTTGTCTAGGGATATCATGAAACATTTTCACTACAATATTATATTAAGACATCTAATGTAGGAGCATCTTAAGGGTTAATAAATCTTACATTACAAAAAAAAAATTATTTTATATATTTTCTTTATTATTATTGTCATTTTCTTCTTCAATATTTTAGTATTTACACAAAGCATATAGACCTATGAAAAATAATTATATTAACTAGTATTTCATATCATCATTAAATACATCCCAACTATAGTCAAGTTGTCTTATGGGTATTGTGAACATGTTCATATTTCCACATTTGTATTCATTGTTTTATTGTAAGAACTTGTGACATGTTCTTATTGTGATTGAAGTGTACTTGATTGAGCTATGCACCAATTATTTTAACTTAATGTCAAAATATAAGGTCACAAAATAAATTATTGATCCCAAGAATTTTTCGGTCAAGGACACATTGGTATCTGAAGATTGCATCTTGATGGCAATGTCAAAGAAGGGTCCTTTCATTTTTTACAACAAGGGCATCCAATTCCAAGGAAATATAAGAGTTGTAGTTGTTTAAAATTGGACCCATGATCTTTATCCTATGTTTAAAGGGTGATATACTAAGTTTTTGGTTGGAACTAATTTGCTACATCAAATTTTCTCTATAAAATATGGTAAATAAATTCAAGAGGATGGAACTCAAGCGATAGAGAGATATAGAGTTAAAAATGAAAACTAAATATTAGGAGATATTGGCAATTATATTGTATGTATGATATTTTCTATGAGCCTTTCACAATGATCATCAATTTGAAATAAAAATATATATTATGTACCATCTTGTTATTCTAGTTTAAAATTATTTTGTAATATATTAAGATTTTATTGTTACTCTTTCCCTTATTAAATTTTTTTTCTAAATCAACCTTTTACTTTTTTTACATAATTAGGTATTAAATCCTAGTTGTCACTATAAGGGAAAACTATAGCTTCACAAATAGAAGGAATATGTGCTTCACATTACATGTTATCCATAAGTGAAATCGATAAATATAAGTAGTTGAAATCGAAGAGTGTAGCATGACATTGAAATAGATGATATGATGCAATATATGTAGGTAAGGATTCATTCTATTGAGGCTCAAAAATGCAAGGAATAGTTATGACTAAATATCTTACTGAATAGAAGAGATTGAATCATGAAACACATGAGGATGCTTCAATCCCAAATGATGAACCAAGTGTGGAAGATATTTTTTTATGGAATTAATTAAAATAGGTAGTTAGTTAAGATTGCATTTCCTTAGTTACTCAATGAAAGGAATAAATGCTACAAAATTTTATTCTTACACTAAACTTTGAGGAGAGTGATGAGAAAATAAATAATCTTATAATTACAGAAAAGAATGCAAAAAATATAATATCATAACATTATTTACATAGGGATAACCTTTATGGGATAAAAAACCCCACACTCCAAAGTATGAACTAATTTTATTATCAACAACAAAGGTTGCAATACAATACCTAGGAACATAGCCTAATAGGACTATCATTAACATGTAAAACTAGAGCAATTATGAAAACATAAATCAATTATAAAACTCATACATTGCTTCAACCTAATAACCCAATATATAAGAGATTCAATACATCAACCCATTAGTGGTAAGATAAAAAAAATAGGCCAATACCATGACCCAAACATCGAAACCAAATCTGGGGCTCAAATGCTAGCACCCCCTACATGACAAGTTAACATGGTAAAAAGAGTATATGATCTTACTTTGTCATAATGCTAAATAATTCTACCATAATAACCAAACTGGGTACTCCATTTTGAATCTATAATCTCTCTTAAAAGGTTCTATAGTAGATGCATAAAAATACATCATATATCTTTTCAAGATCCATATTCAATAATATAACACCCTTACAATCATGATCTTACACATCATAATATCTCTTACACCACTATTGATACTCTTACACTTCCTTCATGATAAGTATTATCTTACACACCATTATACATGACATAATAAGGAAAACACAACATACAATGACCAAGTCATAAGTGTGGTTTCCTTTTCTACGTGGGCTCACATATAATAAATAAATAAATATAATTTTAACTAATTAATTCAAAACATTAGAATTTTAAGGTTTATTAAAAACATATTCCAACATTCTCAAACTTTTAATATGCCTTTTTGTAATGGAGAAATGTTTTTTTTGTTTTTTTCACCTAAACTGTTAACTTTCCTATACTACTCGCTAAATAAGATTATATTTTGGTATTCTTTATATTTTGATGAGCTCTACAACTAAAAATAAGAAATATAAAAAAATATTATCTAGATAAACTTTCCCTTTTATACTTAAACTAAATGAAAAAGAAAAATAGAGATGGGTTGTAAAATATTGTATTTATTTTTTCATAAATATACAATTAACAAACTAAATTTTGAAGTGTAAACGGGAGGAAGAAAGGAACTTGACACTGGAAGATGGTGCTCATTACAAAATACATGAATGTGATGTGTCAATATCTACATTGTCTATAGTTTGGGTCATGCATTGTCATCTAAAATTATTGAGAACTCACAAACCAGCTTAGAAGAAACAATATTTGATTGAGAACATGAGTCAAATAAAGCATTGAACCTCCACCTTTCACTTTTACCTTTGCATGAAAAAATTCAGTGAGATCTACTACATGAGAGCTATCAACAAGTTTTTTAAACTCCCTTATTGAGTGTGACACAAGATAGGTTTACATCATTATTGAAGGATTCTTCATTGGTTTCTATGGGCTTTTCCATGTAAATGACACTTTTATCTTTATCCTTCTCATTAGAATGAGTCAAATTAAGGTGTAGTTTCCAACACCTTTCATCAAAATGGCTATCTTTCTTGCAATGTGAGAAATAGAACTTTCCCTTACTCCTATCCTTTGTGCTAATAGTGGGAGTAGCATTATTTTTGTCTGATGTTGCCTTCTACCTACTACTTTGGACTACCCACTCTTCCAAAGCAACAAAAACCTTTACTATGCTCATTAGAGTGCTCTAGCCTCATACATTGAAGAGAATAATGAAATGCTATTAATGTGAAATATTTTATGAATGATTGATAAAACAAAATATTCAATAAACAACACTTATGCATAATCTAATAGTGATTTTCTACCACTATCACTTTTTGGAGCACTCGACACAATGTAGTCTGAAATGTTCAGAAGAGTTGGGGTGTAAACCCAGACCATGCCTAGCATATACATCCCCACCTAGATGTGTTGGTGCTAAAAATTTGGCCCCACGAAGAACAAAACAAAAACTAGCCTACCTTGCAACTTTACACTACATGCATCTAATTGTAGAGGGACCCTATATGACCATGTGCATTCAGATAGAATGTTTCTAAGTGCCACGATTTCCAAGTAACAGCTCATCAAAGTTGGTTTCCCTTTTGCATTTTGGTCTCTTAATAGAAGTTGTTGATACAATGTAGCCCAAAATGTTTTGGCATGTTAGGGTGCAAAATAGGACCTTACCTAGGATAAACTGACCCATCTAGAAATTTTGGACTATCAGTTTGGTTGCATGACAAACAAAATGAAAATTACAGCACCTTGAAACTTTACATTGCATGCATTTGACACTTTTTCATCAATTTAAAACTCGTCACCATAGGAAAATGGAATGGAGATAAGAAAAACCGAGAGAGGTTATTGTAGAGGGGCCCTACATGATCCTGTAACTTAAGACGGAATGTTTCCAAGTGTCATAGTTTCCAAGTAAGTGCTCATCAAAGTTTTCTACCCTTTCACACCTTGGTCTCTTAAGGGAAATCATCAATGCAATGTAGTCTAGAACATTCTAGCATGTTGGGGTGTGAAACGGGACCTTGCATAGCATAAAGCTACCCATCTAGATGTTTTGGAACTATCGGTTTTAATGCATGATGAACTTAACAAAAATTATACCACCTTGTAACTTTATACTACATGCATTTGACATTTTTTTCATCAACTAAAAACATGTCACCATGAGAAAATAGATCAAATATATGAAAATTGAGAGAGGTTATTGTATAGGGGCCCTAAATTATACTATACCTTCATATGGAATGTTTCTAAGTGCCACAATTTCTGAGTAATAGCTCGTCAAATTTTGTTTCCCTTTTGCACTTTAGTTTCTTAAGAGATATCATCGGTGCAATGTAGCCTAGAATGTTCTAGCATGCTAGGGTGTGAAATAGGACCTTTCCTAGAATAAACCTACCCATATGAATGTGTTGGAATTGTTGGTTTGGTTGCACAATAATCAAAATGAAAATTACATCACCTTGCAACTTTACACTACATGCATTTGATGCTTTTTCCATCAACTGAAAACTTGTCACCACGGGAAATGGATCAAAGATATAAAATATTGAGAGAGGTTATTGTAGAGATTATTTTAAATGGATTAAATTCTAAAAGAGGCATAATGGCTAGCATGTTGGATGTCATAGAAGGGCATACGAAGGTTTGAGCATCAATGCATAGTCAAATACATGAGGGCAACAATCCCATGAAAAATGTCAGGTGTTAAGATATTGGTCATAATTATGAGGGCAATCTGCAATCCAAAAGGACCTTATTGTGACTATATAATGTAGTTGAAGGCCTCATGTGAACAATACAAGGAAATCACATCAAAAACATGTGATGAGATCAAAAAGGAAGATTTCAAATCATGACTAGTGAGGGAAGAACTTTCTTATAGAGAAAATAGTCTTAAATAGTAAGGGGCAGAAATCATTCAAGAGCCTTGATCATAGACACATAATCACAAATAATTGCATTCTTTGCAAGATTAAAATGAATAGTTTGTAGAAGGTCAGTTGGGTGTCAAATGGGATCATGATGAGCCAAAAAACCATGAGGTTAACATGAGTTTATGATCAAAATTTACTATAAGTTCTATTTTTAGTCTAAGATAAAAATATGAAGTCATATTAAAAACTAGGAAAGAATGAGATTTAAAAAATTGAAACTTTATATTATATGTTATTTTCCCCTTTCCATAGTAATTAGAACATAAGATAATGATACATATTTTAATAACCCCAAAAAAGTAATCAATTTAATATGACTTTACAAATTCAATGTACATACTTACAAATCAATCCAATGAACCATCTAAGTATGCTCTAATCTTTATTGTGTCAATTATTGCCTCATGGTCAGAAGCACGCACCTTCCACAAGTTCTTGTTCATAGGTTTTCCCTGATATTTGATCAAATGAACATTGGGTTCCATGACAAGGTTTGAGTAGTGAAGAATCTTTAGATGCATGTCAAAGTTCTCAAATAGCCAAATTGGAGCATTCTTAATTAGGTACCTTCTAAGCCATGTTCCAATAAAAACCACCAAACCTATAAGATATTCCATGTTTTCTCTATCTATAACTGGGGCCTCCAATTTCCTTTTGGCCTCGATAAAGTGACACAAGTAACAATGTGTTCCCTCTTCATTGTCTTCATCTGCAATCACTGCATAAACAAAATTCTTAGTTTCATCTTACTTTGTAGTTTTTTTGTAAACTATGCAATAAGATATATTACCTAGTTCTAGTAAATCCAATACATGATCAAAGTAAAAATATTATTGTATCTCCATGATTTGTAGAGTTGTTGGGAGCCAATACACATCAAGTGGAGTTAGACTTCTTAACCACCATTCATCAACCCACTCCTTTGAGTCACAGTCATTCCATGCTTGAACTGTACATGAAGAACAAAAGCATACCATCTTCTGCATATGGATAGTCCATGAACCTGCATTGGAGATTCTAAAAGAGTGTAGCTCACTCGATCCTATCAGTGTACAACAGTCCTCATATTTTTCAATGTTAGTATCATCTACCAACCAAAAAAATCTACGAACTAAAGAATTACCTTCATTTCCTAGACCCATACCATGATTGCACCACTAGATAATTGATTTTGCATCTGTCAACTTTGGAATTTCTTTGTACTTTAGCTCTTCTCTTGCTAAGGCTCTTTTAATTCATGCTCCTGCACCATCATGCTCCCCCTTTCCATGTCCTTCCTTAGAGAAATTCCACATATGTTGAACATCATTGATCTTATGGATCCTCTCAACCAATAAAACATTCTATGGTTCTTGAATTGTGATGTACAATTATCTAACCATATGATATGTTGACTAAACAATATGTCCTTGGTATCCAAATCAGCATACAACATCTAAAAGCAACCTTGCACAAATTATGTAGAATATGTGCAATCATCAATTATAAGTGACACTCCCTCAATACATTCTTGTTATCCTCTGTACTATTAGTTACATGAATGAATGCTATATGCACAAATATAGCAACCTGTGTGGTGTTGTAGTATTGTGATTGCACCTCATTTTGTGGTTGTAGTGTGTAGTTCTCTATAAATTCGGCAACTAAAATGATGTTATGAAGTGGAAACATGTCCTTACATAATTTGAACTGTGAGTCCAACCATTGAGCTCTATGTGTATGCCTTGCATACTCATATCTAACCACATGATCATGAAAAACTCTCATAAACTGATACACTGGAATCTTATCATTGACCAATTCACACTTTTTTTCTTCTTTCCCATCTTTTATCTACTTTAGGCCTATGTCTTGTATTTTCCAAATCCATAATTTCATTTCCAACTGCATGTGTACTATCCATGTGTTGGAAAATTGGAAAATGTTGCAAGCTAACATAATGAACACATGTGCCATCCAAACATGATTTCCTATAAAAAAAAATGGTAGATAAGAAATCCCTTGAAGATTTAGGTGGAGGCCTTATGTTACATTCCTGAAAAACATTGTTACTATGCATATCTACAAATATTTAGTGTCTTCAAGTAGAGATATGTTTGTTGGTGTACTTTCAACACCACATGTTGTAGATGGTGTCTCTTCAACTAGAGATGTGATTGTTTATGTACTTTAAACATGACATATTGTAGATGATGTTCCTTGAACTTCACTTATGGTTGATGATGTGCCCCCGACTTCAGGATTCATTTTTCTCCTTGCACAGATTTTTTGCATCCATTCCCTTTATGATGCCAATTTGAAATATCTCTTATATTGCTTGGGAGTTTCTTCTTCTATGGGGTGTAATTTATTTTCTTCACAAATTTTCATCATTGCTTCTCTTTGTCTTACATTTTTGCTTCACATTCATCCAATGTTAGAGGCTTTGCACGTTTCATCGGCATGATGTTCAATGCTACATGTTAACAAACACAAAAAGAACAAAATTAAGTAATGCTCACTAATATAAAAATATCAAAATCAAATCAAAATGATTGCAATTGATCTATGTGAGAAGGTGACAAGCACAAAACTTTAAATTTAAACAAAAAAAATCTTGATAAACAACTGAATTGTATAGAAAAAAAATATAACCTCATATAATCAAATTTCATCTAAAAACTTCAAATTTACACCAAGATAATTTTTGAATAGAAAATGGGTAGTCACTTTAATTCATGAACATGACCTTCTTCCTACTCAAACACCTAAATATAGAGGGAAGAAATAATACTCTTTCACCAAGGGTATATCCTTTTAGTTCATGGATTTTCATCGGAATCATGCAAACATGCAGAGCTTAAGATAAAAAGGTATGTACGCTACCCTTGGAGTTCATGACCTTTGGTTGATTTAATGAGGGGCAAGGGATTGTATTTCATAAAAAACTTTTTGTTTGTTTTGAGTGTGATTGTAAAGAGTTGAAATGACTCTTTTGAAAACCCTAAGCAAATACCAAGTCCAAAAATGGAAGTAACATAGATAGTTTGGAAGTATTTAAGAGAAAGAAGTAGAAAATTTATTCATAACAATGAAATGGCAGCATGTAATAATTTATTCACAACAAGAGAAGGGAGAAAAACAAGTTTGAGAGGGAAGATTACATAGCCTTATGACTGTAATATAGTTTAAGGGGCAGCCTTTCCAATAAGGGGTAGTTTTCAAACTAAGGGTAAATCAATGAAAGGAAAATAGAAAAGGGTATGTGCATTGATGAAAGGGCTTTGACAATAATCAACAATGTAGGTAACATGATCAAGAAGGATATTCAATCATATATTTCTCAATGAAGATAGACTGTGGAGTAAGAAGAGCTTAGATAATGAGATACTTCAAACTACATAGGACAACCTCATTCATGAGAGTTAATCTTGAGGATATTCATAGCTGAAACATGAAAGTTCATTAAATAAACCATTTACATCCTTCTAAGTTTTTCTTAACTTGTTGCCCCATCTTTATGACAGCCACCAATGGTCAAAAAAAATCATTTGCAGCTTTCAAAGGTTCATTTTTTCTTTCCTAAATTGACGTGGCCATAAATATATTGGAAATCACCTATGATAAAAACCCCTATGGTTCAATCTCCTATCATCTCTCTATAACTCTTACAAGAAGCTAGACCTCTCTTGGGTTGACTATGAAATGGAAACAATGACAAGAAGAGTTTAAAAATGTATTCCTATGTTTGATGGGTGTGATCATATATGTAAGGAGGTACTCATGTGAATACATTTTTAGAGTTTATGGAAATATTTTATAAAGGACTTGAAATGCAAGCTTGCTTCCAAGTGAACTTAATCCAAGAAGTCTTGAGCAAGCATATCATGGATGGGAAAATCTAGTGGAAGAAATGAGGGAAAAAAAATTATGAATTTTTTGTCCTCAAATGCAAGTGTTTTTGGTAATGGATTGGCTATTATGAGTAGCAATGAGGTTGGCACAATATTTGTTAGTAAGGCTTGTAATGAAAAATATGAAAATGCATGGCATAATGAAGATGTCATGACATTAGATCAAGCTGAAAGAGAAATTAAGGGAGAAAAAAAAAATGATTTCACACCTTTTGAAAATTATGGCGATGACAATCTTGTAGAGTAAGAACTTAACTACCTCATTGATGTTCTCCCTTGTTATGTTATTAAGAATTGTGATGACATTGATGCTTCCACCACATTTATTTTCTTTCACAAGGATGAGTAGATTGGGTCTGCACTTAAGGATGAATTTGTGACATGAATGACAGTGTGGACATGGATTTTCAATTTGAAGAGACTTCCTTGGAAGTGTACAATTTTTTTATCATATGGATGTGTATGACTTGTTCCTTTCATGCAAGGTGTGAAGTCAAGTCCTCATGCTGGTTTTGTCACAACAAGGTTGCAAGTGGATTTTGTTCAAGCGAGGAGAGAAGAAAAAGAATGTTGCAAGTTTGATAACATAAATGGTATGGACTTGGAAAACTCATAGAAAACTCAGATTGATGAAAGAGGGATCAATTTAATGTTGCAGTATCTTCTACTTTTAGAAATAAGAAGAATAATTGTATGTAGTATTTTGAAGACATGGAAGCAAAATGAAAGGAGCACAACATCAAAGGAAAATATGTAGCTAATGGAGCAAGGGGCAGATTACATCCATAGCCAAGGTCTTATTGAATGGAACAAGGGGAAGATTGTAGCCAATCATTTGTACACTCATTGAATATGATAATTTTCTTCATAATATAGGTAGTAGGAAATTTCAACTAAAAAGCAAAGGAAAATGCAATTCAAGTAATCTATGTGACAAGAAAAGGATAATATGTAGCTAATGGAGGAAGGGTAGAATTACATCCATTGTGAAGTTCTTATTGAATGGAACAAGGGGAAGATTGTAGCCAATCATTTGTGCACTCATTGAATATGAAAATTTGCTACATAATATAGGTTGTAGGCAATTGCAACTAAAAAGCAAAGGCAAATGAAAATAAATTGATCTATGTGACAAGCAAAGTCAAATATGCAGCTAATGGAGGAAGGATCAAATTACATCCATTGCCAAGGTCTTATTGAATGGAACAAGGGGAAAATTATAGCCAATCATCTATACACTCATTGAATATGACAATTTGTTACATAATATAAGTAGTAGGCGATTGCAACTGCCATAGTCTATTTTTTGCACTACCACAGTCTGTATTTTGTATCTTAAGAGGTTTTCTAGGATAAATATAGTGTTCTTAATTCTTCATTATAATGGAAAATTTCCCTCAAGGGTTTACTCAACTTGCACTAATAGTTCATAACTAAAAGTAAATTAAGGAAATAATAGAAAACATAATGAGAAAATCACACAAATGACTCTTATTAGACAAGCACACATGGCATATCTTGGGATTTCTTTGTAACCAAGTAATAAACCATACAAATCGATCTAGCTACAATGAAAAAGAGTGAATTCCACTAACCATGATGCAAATGGATTACTATAAGGAATGAAAATAGAATGCATAAGCATGTTTCTATTAAGTTGAAATCCTCTATATAAGTTTACATGAATTCATCTAAATTATTTCATTTTTTCATTTTTCTTAAAACTCCTAAAAAATTAACTTTTTTATGCAACTTTCATCTTATTCAATGTTGAATTCTATGTAAAACTATTATAATTAATAAAATTATGATTTAGGAATGGTCTATATTGTCAAAACTAAACAAAAAGACTCAATATAAGAATTTCAATTCTACAAAAATGAATATATTGTTGAAAGAATGGAGAAGAATGGTTAACTATATGGTTTGTGTTGTCATTGATGTCACCATGATATATGGGTTGTGACTGCAAGACTAAGCCAGTGCTTGATCCGGTATTTTGGACTTGTATCTGAAAGGGTATACAAGCTACACCCTCTAGTATTTTGATCTGCAATCCTCTGCAGTTGATAGTTGCTACTTGAGGTTTTGGGAAATAGTTTATGGGTGTTGAAAGCATGTGTGTTCAAAATCTCTTATGCTCTAGTGCTCGTATGGTGTATCGAAATTATTCTGCTGATTACTTTTTGCAATTAAGTTTATTTTTGGTCGACTTCATGAATAAGTTATGATATCGTGAATCATTTTTTGTTATGCAGATATATGTGTGACCTATCTTAGGTCTATCTCAACATGATGAAGTGTGCTACATGTTTTGATTTATTGGTTAGAAATATTTTGTGAATACCTGAGGCCGACAGTTGGTATTTTTCATAAACAAGGATTCCATCTAATTAGGTCAACCTAATTGATGCTTCTAGATGGATTAAGTATATATGTTGGAAATTTTTGAAGATTGTGAGAGAGAAAAAAAGGTGAGAGCGAAGAATAATATTGATGCAAATGTGAAGAAGTGCGAAAATGATGAAGTGTATTAAGTCAATCTATTGAACATCACTGGAACGGTATCAGCACTTGTTAGGTGCACTCTCATCAATTCATTTTGGTTGTGAAGACAACTTTTGTTTTGTAATCCTTTTGTAGGCAGTGAGCCTCCTTGTGTAAGCAGTGATCTTTTGTATCCAGACAGTGAATCCTATTCAGGGCAGTGAGCCTTATATATTTAGTTTTGGATCTACTTTATATTGTAAGTTAATCCTCACAATGGTTTTTCCCTTATTGGGTTTTCCATGTAAAATCTAGTGTTCATTGTGTTGAATTTTCTTTATGTTATCTGCATTCCATGTTCATACTTTAGAACAAAATAGTGTGGTTGTGAAATTGATAAGTGTTGAAGTTTTTTGTTTGAATTTGGTGACAACTAATTCACCCCCCCTCTCAATTGACCTGTTCCTTTTAACAATTGGTATCAGAGCATTGGTTCCTTGGTGTAGAGCTTAGTCACTTGATGAATATCCTGAAGGTTGATCAAATGGATAATAAACAAGAACTTTGGACTGCACTTGAAGATCTTGATAAGGTAGAAAATGAAAATAGAGACTTGAAAGAAAATATAGATGAGGCTAATGAATGTATCCGGAAACTGAAAGAACAATTGAATAAATTCAAGGAAAGACATAGAGAAGTGAGTGAGCAGTAGAAATGGGAGATCATCAACTTGAAAGTGCTTGTAGAAGAAAAGAAGAGAATTGAAGAATATCTCAATACAATGGTGCAGAACAAGTCTGATAAATGCACTAGACTTGAACAAGAGGTAGTAAAATTGAAAGTAGTTCTAACTGGAGAAGGAAAAACTCTGTGAGAACAATTTCAAATCTAACTCTAACAAGCTTGAAGAACTGTTTGTAGGACAGAAATAAAATAAAGATAAAGGTGGCCTAGGAAATGATACCGGTGAAAGTTCCAAGACTGTAAAGAATACAATGAACAATCAGAAGACTCAAGACAAAGGGAAGTAGAAAATAAATTCAATAAATTTTGCAAAGAGACCGCCTATGACACAACCTTATGCACAAAAATATCCCTCTTTCAATGGTGTCTATTTCTCATGCAACAAATTTGGTCACAAGGCAACAGAATCCAAGAGTAGGATGAATCGGTTTCCTGGCTCTTTCTTCAGACAATGTTTCTCATGCAAGAAATTTAGACATAAAGCCACTAAATGCAAATCTTAGGTAAGAATGATCAGTCAAGTGATGATGAATAGGTTTAACGAAGGAAGAATGAATCTATTTTTAATGGCTACTGCTATACCTATAACAAATTTGGACACAAAGCAAATCAATGTAGATCGAGAAGTAATGGAGGTCAGACTAATCAGAAACATGTTGTCTTCTATAGCTGAAACAAACCTAAACATATCTCAAAATTTTGTAGAAGTAAGAAGGGAAAACAATTTTCTCCGGTAGAGAAGAATGAACCGGTAAAGAAAATTGACAAAGAAGAGGTGAAGCAAGAGATGAATAAGATGTGGAGGAAGAAAGAAGAACCTGAAACTACTTATGTGTTTGTGCCCTCATTTGATATGAACAATTCCTCCAAGAATTAGACCTAGCATGGTCTTATGGAGAGCATTATCAGAAAACTGTAGAAACCCCCTAGATGAATGGCGTGTCAAAGGTTGGCATGAGGATGTATTGTGAAGAATGAAAAAACTGAGGTTTTGGAAAAGAAACTGGAAGAAAACATGTTGGCATACTAATTTACAGATCGAATTAGGGTTTTTCTATGTTGAGAAGAATGATTTTAGTAGCTTTTTGAAGTTTGTCACTTTTAATGCGAATTAGGGAAAACCAATGGTGTATAAGGTAAAATTCGTAAGTCTTTTTAATCACTTGAGCACTTGAAGAGTTTGAAAGGTGTCTTGGAGAGATCTCGAAGTGATATAAAGCAATTATGAGGTAATTTGAAGGAATTATTACAGATACTTAGGAATTATTTCTTAGTTTACAAAAGGGAAGAAGGGAAAATGAAGGAGTTTCGAATGAACAATAACAAATTCAAGGGAAGATAAGCATAACAATGGATAGAGGATAGAGTGGCGACATTCCACTAAAGTTGAAAGGAGTTGAATTGGAAGAATTTGATCATAGAAAGATGAAGGAAATGGAACTAGGGCTAAAGAAAAATGAGTTGCAGAGCATAAAAACCCTAGGTATGGATTTATGGGGATAATTTCCCTAGTTTGCTGATAAAGAATTCATCTTTTTCTTGTTAAGTCAACTTGAAAGAACAACAGTATTATGTTGTACAAACCATACCTAAGATCATGAAGGAAGTGATAGAAGAGATTATTGGCCTATGCAATGTTGGGGATCTCCTTAGGAAGAAAATTGTGAAATACAAATTTCTGGAGGAACTTACTGGAATTGATAAAGACCCTCGAGCTCTATTGATAAACACTCTTGTGGATTTCGTTGTAAGGTATGTTGTGTATGACATTTCTTATAAAATATATTTTAGAAATTGTGAAGGTTTGACTTCGGCTATTGTTGTATATCTTGCACACATGATGGTTAAGGAAAACAAGTAGTTTGATTTGTGTAGCCTATTACTTGAAAACCTAACTGAGAATGCCCGAATGTCGTTGGTTGAGGGTTATCATTTTCGGTTTGGATCTTTGTTCGTGTGTTTGACCTTTTAATTTTTGAACTCACTACCAAGAAGATAAAATTTTGAGTGGGAATCTGGTATTCCTATTAGAAAATAAGTTTACAGATACTTGTAATCATTGGTGAACAATGTAAGTGTTTGCAGAACATATTTCACATCCCTATTTAGATAAATCTGTTCTCTGGTATGTCAGTACCTAGTTAGTCTGAAGTGGGTTCATCCTTCGGTAAGAAAGAATTGGAAGTTATCATTGGTAAGTCTCCTTTGGAACCTAAAAAGAAGAAAACTATTGTAACAAATGTCTCGAAAGAAAAGAAGAATGAAGAAAAAAAAAATTCTTGGATCTAACTCCTTTGATCTAGAGGATATACAGATGATGCAACACAAGGATGGAAAATAGAGAATAAGAGTTGGTGAATTGTAGGTGGAGTTGTTGACTACTCAGAGGAAAAGAGAAGATATGGTTAAAACCTTATGGTTGGTTAAGGAAGTTGCTAAGTTCTGACTAGATCATCTCTCCAGAATTCTCTCTAATGCAAAAAAATTGTGAATGACAATGTTTTTCTTCTAATCAGACATCCTCCTTTACGCAATTATATTTATTGGATGGTATGAGTGCAAGAATGAATTCGTTTTTGCTTGCTTGGAAAAGGATTCTTTCGATCATAAGAGAGAGGTACAAGAAAATCTTTCATGTAAAAATCATGATTTTCACTTTAATGTTTGAAATGGAGTGCTGGAATTTCTTTGTATACACAATGTTTCCCTGTACAAATGTTTACATACTAATTTTTTTCACCCTTTTCCATTTATGTCAAAGGGGGAGAGAGTCATGTGAAGAATAGCTATGGTGATAGGGGAAAGAATGTTGTGTTTTGTAAATTTTGGCACATGTTGCCATCAATGACAAAAGGGGAGATCATTGAAAGAATGAAGAAAAATGGATAACTATACAGTTTGTGTTGCCATTGATGTCACCATGCTATATGGGTTGTGACTACAAGACTAAGCCAGTGCTTTATCCAGTATTTTGGTTCGGTATCTGAATCGATATACAAGCTACACCCTACGGTATTTTGGTTTGCAATCCTCTACGATTGGTAGTTGTTGCTTGCGGTTTTGGGAAGCAGTTTATGGTTGTTGAAAGCATGTATGTTTGAAATCTCTCATACTCTGTGCTCGTATGGTGTATCGGCATTATTCTGTTGATTAATTTTTGCAATTAAGTCTATTTCTGGTCAACTTCATGAATAAGTTGTGATATGGTGAATCAATTTTTGTTATGTGGATATATGTGTGACCTATCTTAGGTCTATGCCGACATTATAAAGTGTGCCACATGTTTTTATTTATTGGTTGGAAATATTTTGTGAATACTTGAGGCCAACAATTGGTATTTTTTATAAACAAGGATTACATCTAATTAGGCCAACCTAATTGATGCTTGCAAATGGATCAAGTATATATGTTGGACAGTTTTGAAGATTGTGAGAGAAAAAAAAGGCGAGAGTGAAGAATCGTATTAATGTGAATGTGAAGAAGTGCGAAAATGATGAAGTGTGTTAAGTCAGTCTATTGAACATCACTGGAACTGTATCAGCACTTGTTAGGTGCACTCTCATCAGTTCATTTTGGTTGTGAATCCAACTTTTGTTTTGTAATCCTATTGTAGGCAGTGAGCCTCCTTGTGTAAGAAATGAGCTTTTGTATTCAAGCAGTGAGTCCTATTCAGGGAAGTGAACCCTTGGCATTAAGCCTTATATATTTGGTTTTGGAACTACTTTATATTGTGAGTTAATCCTCACCATGTTTTTTCCCTTATTGGGTT
Source organism: Sequoia sempervirens (assembly GCA_007258455.2). Taxonomy (NCBI): domain Eukaryota; kingdom Viridiplantae; phylum Streptophyta; class Pinopsida; order Cupressales; family Cupressaceae; genus Sequoia; species Sequoia sempervirens. Next base: position 1,649 of record VDFB02049528.1, on the reverse strand, counting down.
TTCCACGTAAATTCTGGCATTCATTGTGTTGAATTTTCTTTTTGTTATCTGCATTCCATGTTCATACTTTACAACAGAATAGTGTGGTTGTGAAACTGATAAGTGTTGAAGTTTTGTGTTTGAATTTTGTGACAACTGATTCACCCCCCCTCTCATTTGTCCTGCACCTTGTAACATATATTACCTAAGTGTTATGCCTTGCATAACCACCCCATTTTATTCTGGAACAAAATGGGTCCCCCTTCTCATTTTGGTTTCTTTGCCTTTAGTTATTTACTTTTCTCTTGGGGTTCTTCTATTTTCTGCTTGGGTTTGTCTTCTTTTTTTGTCAAATTTTGGTTCTATCTCAGCTTGGACTGGTTTTCCTCTTGCTAAGTACTGAATCACACTATCTTAGACAATGGTGTATTTCATTTTGATGTATCTTATGTGCTTCTGAGGACTGATGGGGACTCTATTTTGCAAGATCAAATCACATACATGATGATATTTGCCAAGGCAGCTCAGTTGGAATGTATTCCTCAGTCCAGTTGGTCACAATTTTCCTCTAAGAAGAAAGTCGGCAAGACCTTGCAAATGTCTTGCTGACTACTCTTGCATTTTGTTAGTAGGCATCTGTGTTGCCTATCGGCAAGACCTCGGGGATGTTACAACGAGTGGAATCCACATGCAGGCTCCTATCGAAAAGATATCAATCATCATCCCGACGACTAGGAGTTTCCCATCGGCATAGGAGTCTCCTTCAGAGAAAGGTCTCGGCAAGATCTTTATGTCTCACCGACCAGCGAAGAGGGGATGCACATATTGTCCACAGATTTTCCTTCGGGGAGAAGTCTCGGTGATTTCTTCATGTCTCACCGATTCGCGTGTAGGGAGCGAACACTTCAGCGAGAGTTGTTCCTTTGGTGTGTGGTCTTGCCAAGTGCCTTGTGTCTTTCTAACCATCGATGAGGGTATACTTCTCGGTGGGGAGATGTCTTGGTGAATGCATTGGGTCTCGCCGACAAAGCACAAGAGGAGGTCTATCGGTGTGAGGTCCTGCAGTCTTGCTAACCCCTGATGTCACACTGACAAATTACTTCATTGGGAAGAGAATGAGATTGTCATGGTGACAAAAGGTGGACTTATGAAGATTCATTGGCGAAACATAAGGTGTCTATGGGACCTCTCCCCGACAAGAGAGTTTTACACTGACACATGCCAGATGAAAGAATTCATATCGATATGACTATGGGAAGGTCTCCCCGAAATGAAAAGATCACCAAGGGATGAGACTATTGGCATGAAGTCTGGATGATGTGCTAAAGTCTCAGCAACATGAAGGAGATATCGCCATAAGTCTTCCTGACAGAAGAAGGTCCCACCGAAGGTCTAAGTTCGGTGATAATTTTTCCTTCGATAGGAGGTCTGGCTGAAATGAAAAAGTCTTGCCGAAGGGTCAGTCTTCGATATGGCATGAAGGGCTTGGGGAAAGGTCTCCCCAATGTGGGACTCTCACCAACATGAAATGAAGGCATCAACGGAAGGGGATTCCATCGCCATAAGGTCTCGGCGAGATCTTTATGTCTCACAGATAGGATATGCCTTTGGGGAGAATGGATGCATTCGGCGTGGTGTCTGAGCAACTCTGAAATGTCTTGCTGAAACAA
>VDFB02049527.1:0-10006 GCA_007258455.2 Sequoia sempervirens | reverse complement strand
TATATCTTAAATTGTAAAATAAACCTAACATGAATAAATATATAATTATACTATATTATTTTATTATATTATTACTTATATTAATTAAAAAAACCTAACAATAACCGTAACCCGAACCCTAACCCTAATCCCAGCACTAACCTAATATTAATTAAAATTGATATATATTCTCTTAAAATAGAAATAGTGAAACTCTTTTTTTATTATTATTATTTTTATCTCTTTCAATTCCATAAATCAAATTTAAATTGTATTAAACAGTGATCCATTATCATAGAATTTGAACAACTTATTAAACATAAAAAATTCACCATAAACAATATTTTCTTATGTGAATCCTAAAAGTTAATTTTTTCCTTTGAAAAAACAAGGCTGTTACAAATTTATGATGTCTAATTTTAGACTTGGACAAAAAATAGTTGAAATAAGATGGACAGTTTTAACTATGAACAAAAAATTTAAAATCATGCCGCCCACATGAGATTACATTTTTCTTCTAAATTTTTATGTGAAACATTAAAAAAAACCATAACATAACTTGATAAATCCATCTAAATTTTTTTAAAACAGTGACTCCATAAAAAATTTAAGAAGCCTCTCCATGGGACCTCGTCAAAATGCAATTCTATCAACCATTTATATGAATCAAAATTTGAGAGAAAATCATTAGAAACATATGATGGATAGTCTAAACATGTAGATGTTGAGATGCTCATAACATTTATGAGGTTAAGATTATTGCAAATTCTTGTAGTGTTTGAAAAGACTTACTCATTGCTTACACCCTTTTCTAAATTTGAGATTTATTTCGATAATGATTGCCTACAAAATCAAGCTCCCTCCACTGTCCACAAATAGTGCAGCTCCTCTTTACTCTTTCTTTTCCTAATTTTCAGACCAAAACAATATAATTCTATGACATTTGAATATTTACCATATTAATTAGAATATCCTCTAGGCTCGCTGTGAAATACACCTGCAAACATTTGGTCTCACTATAAAAAAATAACAGCTTTTTATGTAGAATAAGAAAAGAAAACATGCAAATAATTTCCTTCGCAATAATGTACAATGGTTGTCTTGCAACGCGTCAAAACAAAAGTAATCTTGAAATATAATTTAAAATTAATTATCTGAATTCCTTTGAATCTGTTTGGCGCTGCAGATTTGTAAATATTATAGATATACAAGACGACATACATATTTTGTTGAGGACTTGAAGATTTTATCACTCAGAGTGTTATACCGAATTGCCCGCTTAACCGCCGGCGGTGGTGGCACTGCGAAAACAAGAAATTACCTTACAATGTTGCACCTTCAAGTAGTGTTTAAATTAATTATATGAATTCCTTTGAATATAATCTACAACGATTTGGTTCAATCCAAAGCGATATTTTGGCCCAGATTTTCTCAGAGAAAGAAAATTTGTAAATATCATTTTATATTTTGATTAGAGTTTAAAAGATTTACCACCGAGAATGGATGTCATCGGACCTTCCAGGGCCCTTGCCATGGAGATACTTGTCGAGTGTGCCAATGGGAACATAGTCATAAACAACACACATTTCTGAGTTCTGATCATAGTAGCGTATAAGGGATACAGCCCAGTAGTCATTAACAACTCTTGTGCCTAAGCGTGCACAACAGGCCTATCTCATTCCTGAACTGTTGAGAACCTTGGAGGATTGTGGTTTTTCTCTCTTCACTGCAACTCTAATGCCACCACTGATTTCTACTCTCTAAACTTTTCCAAACCCACCTACCTCAAAAAGAAGTGAGTCGTAAAAGTTGTTGGTTGCATCTTGAATCTCCGAAAAACTAATGAACCTGCAACGTACAAATCACACAAAAGATATCAATGAATCAGTGAGACACACATTAGTATGAATGTATCACTTAATGGGCTGTACTAACTCTTGGTATTCAGGAAGCATCCCAGTTGCTCCAGAAAACACGGCAAACACGAGTGTGTACTCTACAAAACTCATCAAAAACATATTGGTATCTCTGATTGTATAAGGAAAGTCCTAGACAAAAATAGAATTGTTTTAGAATATATGAAGACAAGTGACACTTGTTAGATTTTGAAAATGGGAATCCAAGCAGTTAGGAATACCTTATAAATTCACATTTTCAAGGAAATCCTGCCTTCGTTTCCATCCAAATTCCAGATCCATAAGTGTGTTTATTACACATTCTTCTCCGCCCAAGGATGGAACCCAGGATTCCATTCATTTCTCAAATTTGTGCAGCTCTTCGCAGAGCTTGTTTGAAACAAGGATTCCTGAGAAAAGGGAAGAAGAGCATGAGGTTTCAGAATGAATCTCAATTTTCCTTTATAGACAGGTCCTCAAAGAGAATAAAAGGAATGGTGGAAGATCTTCTCCTAGGCGTGAAGTTACCTTGCATAAACCACAGTTTTACTAAAGATCGTGATTGTAGTAGCAATGTGAATGATGGGTATAGCGATCAAATGGAGCGAGGAGAGTTTTGTAGAGGCAAACACAGCGATAATAAATCAATGAAAGTTTCCTGTCCAGCATTTCCTAGTATTCGAGCACAAAATTTTGTTGTCCGGGCAAGGTGACGGTGAAAGTTTGCTATGAAAACCTTAGCTTTTGTATTCACTGATTCATTATCGCTGTGTTCATCTCTACAAAACTCTCCTCCCTCCATTTCATCGCCATACCGATCATTTAAAATCACCTCTACAATCGCTATCTTTAGTAAGACTGCGGTTTATGCAAGCTAACTTCACACCCAAGAAAAGATCTTCGACCATTCCTTTTATTCTCGTTAAGGACCTATCTATAAAAGAAAATTTAGATTCTTTCTGAAACCTCATGCTCTTCTTTCCTTTTCATAGGAATCTCAGTTTCAAATGAGCTCTGCAAAGGGCTAAACGAATTTGAGAAATCAATGAAATCTTGGGTTCCAACCTTTGGGGAAGAAGAATGTGTAATATGCACACTTCTAGATCTGGAATTTGGGTGGAAACGAAGGCCAGCTTTCCTTCAAAATGTGAATTTATAAGGTAGTCATGACTACTTGGATTCCCATTTTCAAAATTTAACAAGTGTCACTTGTCTTAATATATTCTAAAACAATTATGTTGTTGTCTATTAAATGAAGATATTGCCTCTTGATTTTATCAGTGGGTTTTTCTTATATACGATATTACTCTAATACCAGTGTCAGAGCCCTATTTGTTTTTTCACATAGAGATAGTTTGAACTATGAAATCAATTTTGCATTTATTTGGTGGATGAAATAAAAGAAAATTAGTTATTTTATTTTCCACAAATATTTTGTGACAATTTTTTTCACATAATTTCTTACTATCAAATTGATACCAGCTACTGTTAATGTGGTAAATGCAATGGCTGCTAGAACTATGCTCACATAGAGTGATTAGTAGAGATCGGACCATCTGAATTATTAAACTTATTACATTCTTCCTCACAAACCTTGTAGATTGTACATCATATTTCTTCACAGCTTTGTGTCATCATACTGGATTTTGTACTTTAAAGACCAAACTAAAATTTTAAAAGATTGTGTTGATAAGTGACAAATAGTTTGGTTTTATAGATGGATATATCCTCTCACATGATTGGTTCCTTGGCTAGGACATTCCTAATACAATCAGATACCGATGTGCTTTTGATGAGTTTTGTAGAGTACACACTCATGTTTGCTGAGTTTTCTGGAGCAACTGGGATGCTTCCAGAGTACCAAGAGTTGGTCTTTTAAGAAGTCGGGGAAGCTAGAAAACCCTAAGCCAAACCACACCTACAAATAAAAAAGATGTGGATGCCCATAATCAGGAGAATGTGAGCATCTAGGGTGAATAAAATCCTAGTCGAATCGAAGACAAGATTGGAATCACGAAAAAGGGAGTGCTATAATTTGAGGTGATCTAGGGTGAAGTTCCTGAGAATTGTTGGAAATTTCTGAGCAACGCTTCTTTTGCCTTCCATTGTAGTATCAAAGAAACCAATAAAAAATAAAGAATTAATGTTGTTCCTAATCATATCTTCCCTACTGACTTTTCAGATATTATATTGACTACATAGTTGTGTATATTATTATTATGCTAAAATGTTCATGACAGAAATCTTTTTCGTATCTAAATCTATTAAAAGTGTGTTTTTAATCTTGCTTTTATATTTTTTCTATAAATTGAATGCAACTTTGAGAATTCCACTCAATCTGCTCTGTAACAGTTATAACTTTTATAAAAAAATATTTTTCTCCTTTATTTATTTTTATTGTTTATATAGAATAGGGTAAAATCAAGGGCTTCAGGCAAATTCACCACAGCAAAATTCACCATCAACAATTCACCATGGGAAAATTCACTGCCATGAATTGCTGCTGGTCAATTTTCCATAAGGTGAATTTGTCTTGGTGGTGAATTTTTCCCTAGTGAATTGTTGGTGGTGAATTGCTGGTGGTGAATTTTCCTAAAGCCAAAATCAAGGTGTAAAGCATGAATCAACACTATGAACTACCAACTACATAAAACTCAAATAGTGATGCTAATCCAACAATGAAGTACAAATGAACATAGAATTGCTAGCCGTGAATTTTCCCCTTTATTTTTTTCTATTGTTTATATAGAATAGGGTAAAATTGTGAAAATTCACCACCATGAATTGCTTGTGGTGAATTTTCCATTAGGTGAATTTGTCATGGTGGTTAATTTTTCCATGGTGAATTTTTGGGGGTGAATTTTCGAACAATGAATTGCTTGTGGTAAATTTTACTAAAGCCAAAATCAAGGTGTAAAGAATGAATCAACACTATCAACTACCAACTACCTAAAACTCAAATAATGACACTAATCCAACAATGAAGTACAAATGCACATAGAAACACAAACAATAAAGTAATATTACCATAATTCCTATGCCATGGTTGAATACCTTGATAGCTCTTTTCCATTCTGCTTTATATGCTATCTTCCCCTCAGATTTTTAGTATTCAAGAATAATAAGCCTAATGTTCACGATATAGGAAAGTATCAAAGATAGTGGTTGTAGTCTTGAAATGAAAGGGATAGGTCTCTTTTATAGAAAACCAAATTGGAATGAAGGTCCAAGATTAAATGATGAAGAATGATGAGGATCAATGGGTGAGATTGCTTGGAGAAGCAAGGAAATAGGGTTAGGGAAAAATATGGTCTAGTTAAGGATGGACGATGAAGATTGAAAGGTAATAAAACCTTATCAAAGGTGGAGGCTAACTGGGATAAGGGAGGAGATTGGAACAAAAAAAGAGGTTGCTGAAGTAAATTAAATAATTATAAAATTATTTAATTTAGGAGGAATCAGGAAAAATTAAATAATAAAAGCAATTATTCAATTATAGCAAAGAGGGAAAAATTGACTTTTAATTAAAATTATATGGAAACAATTATATCTGGTGTAATTTATACATCTTAAATTTAAGCTATATATGCTAGTACTATTTACAAATTCTATTAAGCAATGCATGTAAACAAAATTGGTATCCTACCTCTTATTTGTATGTGAAATACAATACTTAACAATTAGTAAAATATTTATTAAGGATCCTAAAATTCCACGCATAGCACTCCCTTTTTCGTGATTCCAATCTTTTTTGTTTGTAGGTGTGGTTTGGCTTAGGGTTTTCTAGCTTCCCCGACTTCTTAAAAGACCAACTCTTGGTACTCTGGAAGCATCCCAGTTGCTCCAGAAAACTCAGCAAACATGAGTGTGTACTCTACAAAACTCATCAAAAGCACATCGGTATCTGATTGTATTAGGAATGTCCTAGCCAAGGAACCAATCATGTGAGAGGATATATCCATCTATAAAACCAAACTATTTGTCACTTATCAACACAATCTTTTAAAATTTTAGTTTGATCTTTAAAGTACAAAATCCAGTATGATGACACAAAACTGTGAAGAAATATGATGTACAATCTACAAGGTTTGTGAGGAAGAATGTAATAAGTTTAATAATTCAGATGGTCCGATCTCTACTAATCACTCTATGTGAGCATAGTTCTAGCAGCCATTGCATTTACCACATTAGCAGTAGCTGGTATCAATTTGATAGTAAGAAATTATGTGAAAAAAATTGTCACAAAATATTTGTGGAAAATAAAATAAGTAATTTTCTTTTATTTCATCCACCAAATAAATGCAAAATTCATTTCATAGTTCAAACTATCTCTATGTGAAAAAACAAATAGGGCTCTGACACTGGTATTAGAGTAATATCGTATATAAGAAAAACCCACTGATAAAATCAAGAGGAGGCAATATCTTCATTTAATAGACAACAACAGAATTGGTTTAGAATATATTAAGACAAGTGGCACTTGTTAAATTTTGAAAATGGGAATCCAAGCAGTCATGACTACCTTTATATCTAGAGTTACCATTCAGCGTAATTGGGCTACTCCCTTCCCAAAGGTCAAACCCAGGATTACTGGATTCTCAAACTGCTCTAGTTCTTGCAGAGCCCATTTGAAACCGAGATTCTCATGAAAGGAAAGAAGAGTACGAGGTTCGCGAAGTTAAATCCAAATCTTGCCAGATGGGAAACTTTAACGAGAATAAAAGGAATGGTCGAAGATCTTTTCTTGGACGTGAAGTTAGCTTGCATAAACCGCAGTCCTACTAAAGATAGCGATTGTGGAGATGATTTTGAATGATCGGTATGGCGATGAAATGGAGGGAGGAGAGTTTTGTAGAGGCGAACACAGCGATAATAAATCAGTGAATACAAAAGCTAAGGTTTTCATAGCAAACATTCACCGTCACCTTGCCCGGACGACAAACTTCTGTGCTGGAATACCAGGAAATTCTGGACAGGAGCCTTGCATAACTCTCTTTCATTCTCATTTGGTATTCTACATAGAGATAGAAGAATACCAGAATACCAAATGAGAATGAAAGAGAGTTATGCAGGGCCCCTGTCTAGCATTTCCTGGTATTCCAGCACAGAAGTTTGTCGTTCCATGGGAAGGTGATGGTGAAAGTTTGCTATGAAAAGCTCCACTCTTGTATTCACTGATTTATTATCGCTGTGTTCGCCTCTACAAAACTCTCCTCGCTCCATTTCATCGCCATACCCATCATTCACATCGCCGCTACAATCGCTATCTTTAGTAAAACTGCGGTTTATGCAAGGTAACTTCACGCCCAGGAGAAGATCTTCCACCATTCCTTTTATTCTCTTTTGAGGACCTGTCTATACAGAAAATTGAGATTCGTTCTGAAACCTCATGCTCTTCTTCCCTTTTCTCAGGAATCCTTGTTTCAAACGAGCTCTGCGAAGAGCTGAACAAATTTGAGAAATGAATGGAATCCTGGGTTCCATCCTTGGGCGGAGAAGAATGTGTAATAAACACACTTCTGGATCTGGAATTTGGATGGAAACGAAGGCGGGCTTTCCTTGAAAATGTGAATTTATAAGGTAGTCCTGACTGCTTGGATTCCCATTTTCAAAATCTAACAAGTGTCACTTGTCTTCATATATTCTAAAACAATTCTATTTTTGTCTAGGACTTTCCTTATACAATCAGAGATACCAATATGTTTTTGATGAGTTTTGTAGAGTACACACTCGTGTTTGCCATGTTTTCTAGAGCAACTGGGATGCTTCCTGAATACCAAGAGTTAGTATAGCCCATTAAGTGATACATTCATACTAATGTGTGTCTCACTGATTCATTGATATCTTTTGTGTGATTTGTACGTTGCAGGTTCATTAGTTTTTCAGAGATTCAAGATGCAACCAACAACTTTTACGACTCACTTCTTTTTGAGGTAGGTGGGTTTGGAAAAGTTTAGAGAGTAGAAATCAGTGGTGGCATTAGAGTTGCAGTGAAGAGAAAAACCACAATCCTCCAAGGTTCTCAACAGTTCAGGAATGAGATAGGCCTGTTGTGCATGCTTAGGCACAAGAGTTGTTAATGACTACTGGGCTGTATCCCTTATACGCTACTATGATCAGAACTCAGAAATGTGTGTTGTTTATGACTATGTTCCCACTGGCACACTCGACAAGTATCTCCATGGCAAGGGCCCTGGAAGGTCCGATGGCATCCATTCTCGGTGGTAAATCTTTTAAACTCTAATCAAAATATAAAATGATATTTACAATTTTTCTTTCTCTGAGAAAATCTGGGCCAAAATATCCTTTTGGATTGAACCAAATCGTTGTAGATTATATTCAAAGGAATTCATATAATTAATTTAAACACTACTTGAAGGTGCAACATTGTAAGGTAATTTCTTGTTTTCGCAGTGCCACCACCGCCGGCGGTTAAGCGGGCAATTCGGTATAACACTCTGAGTGATAAAATCTTCAAGTCCTCAACAAAATATGTATGTCGTCTTGTATATCTATAATATTTACAAATCTGCAGCGCCAAACAGATTCAAAGGAATTCAGATAATTAATTTTAAATTATATTTCAAGATTACTTTTGTTTTGACGCGTTGCAAGACAACTATTGTACATTATTGCGAAGGAAATTATTTGTATGTTTTCTTTTGTTATTCTACATAAAAAGCTGTTATTTTTTTATAGTGAGACCAAATGTTTGCAGGTGTATTTCATAGCGAGCCTAGAGGATATTCTAATTAATATGGTAAATATTCAAATGTCATAGAATTATATTGTTTTGGTCCGAAAATTAGGAAAAGAAAGAGTAAAGAGGAGCTGCACTATTTGTGGACAGTGGAGGGAGCTTGATTTTGTAGGCAATCATTATCGAAATAAATCTCAAATTTAGAAAAGGGTGTAAGTAATGAGTAAGTCTTTTCAAACACTTAAAGAATTTGCAGTAATCTTAACCTCATAAATGTTATGAGCATCTCGACATCTACATGTTTAGACTATCCATCATCTGTTTCTAATAATTTTCTCTCAAATTTTGATTCATATAAATGGTTGATAGAATTGCATTTTGACGAGATCTCATGGAGAGGCTTCTTAAATTTTTTTTATGGAGTCACTGTTTTAAAAAAAATTAGATGGATTTATCAAGTTATGTTATGGTTTTTTTTAGTGTTTCACATAAAAGTTTAGAAGAAAAATTGTAATCTCATGTGGGCGGCATGATTTTAAATTTTTTGTTCACAGTTAAAACTGTCCATCTTATTTCAACTATTTTTTGTCCAAGTCTAAAATTAGACATCATAAATTTGTAACAGCCTTGTTTTTTCAGAAGGAAAAAATTAACTTTTAGGATTCACATAAGAAAATATTGTTTATGGTGAATTTTTTATGTTTAATAAGTTGTTCAAATTCTATGATAATGGATCATTGTTTAATACAATTTAAATTTGATTTATGGAATTGAAAGAGATAAAAATAATAATAATAATAATAATAATAAAAAGTTTCACTATTTCTATTTTAAGAGAATATATATCCAATTTTAATTAATATTAGGTTAGTGCTAGGATTAGGGTTAGGGTTTGGGTTACGGTTATTGTTAGGTTTTTTTAATTAATATAACTAATAATATAATAAAATAATATAGTATAATTATATATTTATTCATGTTAGGTTTATTTTAAAATTTAAGATATATAAATTACACTAAGATATATGAGGCATTTAATTTTTTAATTTAATATATCTATATTAAAGTTGAATGATGAAAAATTGAATGTCTCCATATATCTCGTCGTAATATATACATCTTAAATTTAAGCTATATATGCTAGTACTATTTACAAATTCTATTAAGCAATGCATGTAAACAAAATTGGTATCCTACCTCTTATTTGTAGGTGAAATACAATACTTAACAATTAGTAAAATATTTATTAAGGATCCTAAAATTCCACGCAGAGCACAATACAGTAAATCTGACATCTATAGAAGTAATCTACTAATGACTAAAAATCTGCCTGAGATTTTTAGTTTACTAAATCCTTCAACATATGAAACATATAGATGATTAAATGATCAACAAAATCAATCAATATTATATAGCTGGAAATGATTTTCCT
>VDFB02049526.1:0-45973 GCA_007258455.2 Sequoia sempervirens | reverse complement strand
TAAATGAACTCTCTACATTTGGGGCAACTGAACTAGAACTACCAACTATTTTGTATGAATCTAAAAAAAACTACAAATTAACAACCCTACAACTTCAAAAAAATTAAAAAATCTGCATTATAACCCCTAATAACACATAAAATGTTAAAAAAAATTTAGAACTTAACCAAAAAATAATAAAAATTTACTCACCTTTAATGGTTAAATCTTCTTTGTCCAACTATTTCTCCCCCGTTGGTCTAGGTTTAACTCTCCCATAGCCCTCACCTTCGAAAAAATGAACCAACCATCAAAACCCAAAAATGATAGTTTGGAGGGAAAAAATGCAAATTTGGCCTTTAGTGTTTGTCAAATGAGGTGAAAAGTTTGTTATGCCCTCACTTTAGGGCAACCAAAGCCTTTTTGGAGAATTGTTTTTTAAATGTTTTTTTATTAATTTTTTATGTATTTTTTAGGGCCCACGAGTTATAGGTACACCCAAGATACTGCCTGGGTGGTAACTTGGGCGTAACAAGGGGCATGCCTAAGCCAAACCGGGATCCATTTCGAACCCATATGGGGATGGCAGCACATATAGAAGGACCCAATAACATAGAATTTCAGGTTAAGTTGTTCCTATGTTTTAGTCACTAAACCCATAGGATTGGAACAAATAGCAATCTCACAAGCTCCTTTGTTTAATTACATCTTATTCAAGTTTTCCAATCTTAAACTATTTTCCTTACACCCTTGCATAGATTAGTTATGCTATGTGTTTGAACTTTGAATATATATTAACCATATTTTCACACTAAATTTACACAGCATCTAGAAAACTTTAATTCAAGAATTTGGAACATAAAAATTTGCTAAGTATAACAAAGCTAGAAGGAAAAAACATTCTATTTGAATTCAAGAATGCTTATGAGGAGTACAAGATCAAAATTGTTGTCATCAAACAAAGGAAAAATATTGTAAGCATGTCAAAACTAGAAGAAGAAAAAAAACAATATATTTGATTTGAGGATTGCTTATGGCAACTACACAACAGAATTGTTGTCATCAAACAAACAAAGAAAACTATTAAGATGCTCAGATAACAACACAATTAGATCTCATTAGATAGAGCCAAGTCCAGAAAACATACTAGCATAGAAGAGCATTTGCTTTAGCATTTTCCGTTTCATATTTTGTGGAAGTTGTTCATACCCATTCCCTACAATCACATCAATTGAGCTACAAAGACAAGATGTTCTTTAGATTATAATTGTGTCAATAGAAAAGAATCAATACTTGTATAAGACTAACAAATAATCTTGCACTGTTTCTATATGGAACTTCAACTCCTACCAAAAATGAATAGTTAAATGTATAATGAGTAACTAGCAAAGAAACAAGTATAAAAATCTGTTTATATTTTTGATAGTGGTGAATAATCACAAATATAATGAAACTATATAAACTTAATCCATGGTGTCTAAGGTATAAGATTCATAGTAAATTTATAAAATTGAATAGATTGTCAATCCAACCAAGCTATACAAATAATTAGTGTTTGACAGTTTCTACACCAAACCATGTTATACAAGCCCAAATCATAATTATGACAAACATAAATTTACAAGAGCACATCCTTTCACAACTATAGACAATCAAAATTTACTTGCCATAGCAACACACCCATTAAGAGATGCATATTCTAGTATGACATTATGCAAAATTCCTAGGAAATTAATCATACTCGTCTATTCCAACCTTTCATTTTATTATCGCTTTATACTTTTCAAAATAACACAATCATGGATTGAGAGTCTCTTATATTTTATGGGTTTAAAAAAACATGATCAAATTGGTTCATAGGATAAACTTAAGCAACTGATTCAGAAACAATTTAATCCTATAATGAAGAAGGAAATTGGCAATTTTTGAAAAAAAAGAAGAAGGATGAACTGTGCTAGGGTACACTCGTGAATTTTGAAAAAAGGTTGTCCAAATGAAGAAATATAAGGAAGATGAAGAGTGTTGCGACTTGCACACATGCCCCGGAAACCCCCTCTATAAATTTGAGTCCTTGAATAGGTTTTTAGTCTCCTTCGATCTATTGGTTTGCTTGGTGAGCATGATCTTAGTCTTCAATCTTACTCGGTCAGATTGATTTGGTCCTGATTGGTGTTAGATTGGTTGACATTTGTTTCAAAAGGACTTATTTCACTACTTGGTTCAATGTGTTGGTAAATAGTTATGTCGCTGCGAAAAATCAATTAACTCGCCCAATGGGCAGCGACAAAATGCAACAACAAATGGAGAAATCATTATGAGATTAACGATTCTCCTCTACATTTGAGAGGGGCAGCTCCCTCACATGATGTAATTTGAGATTTTAAGTACTTTTAACTGGAAATTACAAAAGGTAAGATGCAAATGAATAAAAAAATTGAGAAAGATAACTGACTAACAATTCAAAGATGGTTAATTCAGAAATCCAAGTACACATGAATGATAAACCATGAATTAGCTTCAAACAGTGATAGGTCCAAAGGCTAATGCACTATTTCAAAACTGATTTGCTAATGTAAATTGAATGTGAAAATAAACTGACATGGTAAGACTAAATATGAAAAACATGTAGTGCACACACAGGTACAATAATTGAAAATCAATATGGACAGCACAAAGACTCCCCAAATTCAATTCTTTATTTCAGAACCATTTAAAAAAACAATAAGCTCATAGGCTTCTTTCTTTTTCCCCTGTATTAGAATCCCATGCCTTTACAAATAAAGCTTAATTTTATAACCCTTTTCCTACCTGCCTGTAACTGCTTCTTGAAAATTTAAATTTATTTAATTATTATTAAAAAAATTTGAACTTCCTCTCAATCTCTTAGCTTAATGATGTGTAGTTGTCTTGTGGAGACATTGCTACATTGGGATCTAGCTGTAAACAAATCTTCCTCTTGATATCAAGTCTACAAACATGACATTGTCAAGCGTAAGCTGACAACTACTTTCAAACCAACCAAGACTATTGTAATCTAATCATGACAAGACTGTTTCCATTTGTTCTTAGGCAACATTGTAAGAGTCACAAGTCCAGGTGTAAGTTGAGTTGAACATGAATTTCCACTCAAGCTATTTGAAATATCAAGTTTCTTGATCACTTGGTCTTTAACAAGTGTATTCTCTTTAGTATCTTCAGATTATTTTATGGACGAGACAATTGGCATAGAAACCTTCACAACTTGCTCCTCACTAATAAAGGATTTGATGTCTTCAGCCCCTGAATACATCATACGATTTTCCCAGCAGATAAAGTATGCCTCCCTTTACCATATTAGCTTTGAAGGCATAGGCTTGAAGGCATGTTAACATTTTCATGCGAACATATTTCCATTTCAATTATGAGGTCTTTGAAACCTGGATCTCTTGAATATTTTGAGTATTGAAGAAAGTTCTTCAAAACTATCCTACCATTTGAGAAGATTTCTGCTAACAGCATTCCACACCTCCAGGCCAAGCAAGATCTAGTTTCATCATAAACTATGTCAAGTGTCTTAGTCTTCTTTTGTCTAAGAAATTCATTAATCAAAATATTGTGAGTTCTGTGTTATTTTCAATCATTAAATGCAACATTGTATTTGCTTCCTTTAGTCTTCTCCATTTGGCAAACCCCTTGGTAACCATGTAGTAATTCATAAGGCTGAGAGGATATTTTGTACAAATCATCTCATTTAGAAGGCCACATGCGGCATTCGTTGCTCCCACTGTTGAATATGACATTACTCCTAGAAAAAAACTGGTTATATTACAAGGATGACTAGCCTCTTTCATTCTTCTAAAAACTATATTTGTATCCTTGTAAATTACCAATCCTATTAAGTCTTTGGGCCAGGTCATAAGATGATTAGAAGTTTATTTTAAATCCTTTCTCTGTTGTTTCATTGTAAATACTCAAATTCTCTAGAATTCATTCCTTTCGTAGAACAGGAACAGGCATATCTCTGTTAATCCAAGCAGTCATTCAAAACTTTTGGAACTGTCCATATTCCATCATATGCATAAAATCCATGTGCATTTAGTGATCAATCTTTTGCATGCTTGTCTCCCAACTTGCTCCTCATTTCAGATTGAAGAGATTTAAGCTTCGAAGACATTGGCATATAGCTTCTGACACTAATAGTACCATGAGTCTCCTTCCAAAGACCAACATCAGACTATACTGCATCCAAAGTCATTACAATTGCATTTATGATGATCCATACATGACCTTCATCAAAGAATCTCAAGTTATGGACAATAGAAAGTACACTTCGACCAACATTAGGCTACACATGGACTACAAAGATCATGGATTTTATGTTTTGTAGTCAAATTAGATTATGGTGCAGTCATGTTATATCTAGATTGGGATGGAGTTCTAGTTTGTACACAATTTTACTTCCATAGGGCTCTAGTGCACCATTCAAGGAATCAAAATTATTCTACTCAAGATTGTCATGGACATGTCTCTATTACTACTAGATATCTGGCACAGTGAACATCTATTTTGCAAAGCCTATTTTCAGATTGTTTCATTTAACATCACCACTATTCTCCACAAGAATATTGTCCCTGTTTAAAGTGATGGAAATAGTTTACATCTCTCTAAATAATTTCTCTTGCAACAACCTTGGAGGTGGATCCAAATGCAGTGTGGAAATCAAAGCATACTTGAAGGTTTCTAACAACTCTAATAGTTGTTCCATGGACCATGTTTAACAAATCAAATGCAAGTTTTAATATTTCACTATGGTGGCAGAAAATGTCTTATATTTTGGGATACCCTGCTGCCTTCCTTTGCTAAGACAATTTCTCCAAATTGCATAGATCTTTATTATTTAAATCTCACCACAACTGCCTACTTCTGCATAGTTGTTTTAGAGAATAACATAGTCATAACATTTTCAGGATCCAACTAGGAAAGCAGTGTTCCTGGAAATACTCAGTCTATATTAATAATTTATCTACAGGCGCCAAGAAAATGCATCTGCACAGCCACCACAGGTTAAACATGCATATTGATAAGGGAAAATATTCTAATGATTAAAATTGGAGGTAACACACTGAATCTTTGAAGTTACATCCCATGTTGCAAAAGGTGAGTCCATTCAGTGTTTAATGCTTTCATGACTATGGTCTTTTAGCAAAGTTTTATCTTTCCTTGTCTAAGGTGTAGGTCCTAAATCATTTAGCATTGGGGGAAAGGGGAATGGATCTCAATTACTAGCAGGAAGTCTCAACAAGAACTTTGATTTTCAACAGTTCATATTGAGGAGCATATGGGTTATAGGCTTTCTTCTTGCTTAAGGCTCATTCAGAGAGGTATTTTAGAGGCCGTGTTTCATTTGGGACCCATTTGGGATTGAAATTTGGTATCTAAGATTCTGTAACTCTCCTTGGGTTGTCATAGACCTCTTTCAGCTGTCTAAGCTTCTTCGGTGCCTTATAAACCCTCTCACATGCCCAAGATATTTCCAAACTACCTAAAACCCTCACATTGCACTTAAACACCCTAAACAAGCTTCATAGCCCATTTGGGCACTAACTAATTCAAATTTACAAAGGAGGGAAAGGGATTTTGTAATAAGAATTTAAACTCCCTTAGATTTAACACTTTAAATCTCAACCATAGATGGTGCAATTAGTTGCATGATCTTTAAGATCTAAACTTTCATTACCCCTCAGTTTAAATTTGATAACCTCCTCTTCAAAGTAAACCCTAAGTTTCCCTTCATGCCTTGTTAGCTATCTTTTTTACTTTTGGACGTTTGCAACAGCTATAAAAGCACATTTCTGGGTGTCCATCTCCCTTTTCTAGCTTTCCAACACAGGTGGGGGTTATTCAAGATTTGTTAACAGTTGTTCTGGCTTTTAAAAGTCAATTTTCATGCTTATTTTCTGGCGCTAGTTTGGGAAGGATAGCTTGTCCTTAGCCTAGGTTATTTCTATATTATGTTATCTTGCTGATTTTTGGGCGTAGCACCATGTTGAGTGCATACAAGTAGTTATTTTGGGTATTTGGCCACAGTCATTTGCTAGTCTGAGCAAAGGATGAAAGGAAAAGATCTATCAGAGGTCATATTTTTGAGATACAAGTTGTATCAATATATACAATGGGTTAATTTGCATGTAAAATATATTATTTAACATGTGTGTATATGTGTCAAGCATATGACATTTTCCTTGTTTTGTCATGCAAAGAGATAGACAAAGGTGGGATACAAATGACAAGTTGGAATGTTGGGTTTTATATTTGTTGATTGGATGTGCCACTTGATGTGGTGATGTTGTTGAATGTACCCATATTGTTAAGAGCCTAATGAACATGCTTTGCTCTCTGTATTGCAAGATCATCTACATCAGGTTGTTATGGATGTGATTAAAATGATGATTCTTGCTAATCTAATTTCCTTTGTTAAAGCTCCTCTTGTTTGTTTAGGTCAAGGGAGGACTGTCATACTAGTCCTAAAGGCAAAATGAAGCCACCAAGACATGAGTAGACAGTTGTACCATCATATCACAGTCATCATGTCCTACCTGTTGATGGTGTTTTTATGCACTTTTCAACATAGGCAGTGCGTAGCTGCACTACCTCTCTTGAAAGACAATATTCCACAATCGGATTGCAGAACACTATCCCAAGGTCTCTAATGTTAGGTCTTGACAGTGCTTGGAATATCTTAGTTGTTTGATGTGATTTGCTCGAATCAAAAGGTGGTCTTACGGATGGGTTATAAAGCATGGAAGTTGGATCTTGAAATGGAGTTCTTAAGATGGAAAGTTGTTATGCATTGGTTGTAGGTTCAAACAGCAGTCCTAGACTCCATTTTGTTGTTAGGTTTGGCTTTACAATATGCAATGAACCTTAGCATAGGTCAGTTATTAAAAAAAAAGGAAAGAAAGGCAAGGAAGAGGGAAAGTTCCTAAGTCTGTAACTAACTGTGAATAGTGACAATGGAGTTCCTGGAATGGACAACTTCTTGAAACAATATCCCACTTAACCAGAGATTTCACAGTATCAGGGAAATTGTGCTATCTTCTAAGGTCTACAGATACTTTTTCCTTTATTCACCATGTACATGCATGAATCAAAGATAAATGTTTTGGAGCAACTTTGAATTCAAGTCCAGGCTAACTTTGCATAGTGATCTACCATCAACAAACAGCAAAAAGTATGCACAAAGAAGTCATCAACATGGCAATAATTTTCATAATCACAGAACAACATTCATAAAATCTATCCAAAGCAAGAGAACAATTAACTAAAATAGTAGTAAAACCTAAGTTAAACATCTAACATTGGAGATTGAATCAAGTAACATAAGAGAAAATAAGAAAATACACCAAGTCAATGCCTTTTCATTATAAATTTCTACAGCATGTCTTTACAACAACTCAACTCTCTCTTTGCAAATGAGAGGGGAGCCCTATTTATAGTGCCCAAAAGATTCAATGAATGGCCAAGATTAATTCTTATTGTGTGGGCAAGATTCATTACAAAATAGGGTTTCACCTACCCCCCAATAAATCACAATTTAAAATTACATTTTGTCTCTTCCCTATTTTGTCCTCTTGCTAATGGCACTGTAGCTCTTTTGTCCTTTAGCCAATTTTTGTTTTACACTATAGCTATTCTTCAGGAAGCTCTTCATCTTTGACAAGGTTGTCCTCCTACCCCTTGGAAGCTATGTATTCTATGAACTTGAGGATGACTACCTAGAGCTTTTCTATTTCGATGATTTCATATCGCAACACCTGGTAGCTCCATTCCTTTGCATTATCCTCCAGCCTTTTCCAATCCTCATCATACTTTGAGCCTTGGTCTCTGAACAACTCTGACTGATCGAAGGTGTGGGCAGAAAAACTTAAGAATTCCGTTGTGATTTCACTAGCCATCCCGTCCTTCATCTTCTCTTGGAAGTAGGGTTTTATCTTTTCTGGATCCATTTTTATAGTGAGCATGTCGTAATCCATCATCAGCTTAAGGTATCGAGCACATTCTACCCTAATTTATTTGATCCATTCAATGTCCAGATCCACCTTGCTCATGATTTTCTCCAACCTCTCCTTCTGGTTGTCAAAGTCTTGATGCCACACATCCATCAACCAGTGATCTTCTTTCTTAAATGCAAGCTTCTTCTCCCACGTGGCTTCGGGTAACTAAAGGATAGCCTCAATCCTTAGAAAGGTGGAGTCATAGGTCATTAGGAAATCGGTGTAGATCTTCCTTGTGCTCTCCAGAGAATGCATTAGGTCCAAGAACTTGTTGCCTGTTCGCACAGCCTGGCTAATTCCCATGTTTTTGAAGTATCAGACTTGTCAGAACCAATCTTCTATGGTCTTCTCCAAGTTCTTTCTTCTTTCCATCTTATCGATCAACTCTTTGGAAAGCAGCTGAGGTGTGGCCATGGATGTGGTAGGCAGGTCATCTACTAAAGATTATTGCTATATGTAATTTGTTAAGGCAGTGACTTGTACCTTGAGCTCATCCTTCGAGATCTTATCCTGTTTTATCAGATGCACCACTGTAGCCACTGACTCCTCAAGGTGCCTGATCTTCTACTCTCTGTTGGTGGTTCAGAAGTCGATGGTGGAGATGTTGTAACTTACCCCAGTTTGGCCAATTATAGGCATTACTATTTGGGCTGCTCGAGACCTAGAAGCATCCATTGTTACCTTGGATCAATCTTTGGGTTTCTTTTCCTTCTTTGTCATGGTTAGGGCACAGGCCAAGATGGCCTCTAACCTCACCCTTGGGTCCTTTAGCATAGGAGTTTTTCTTTTGAGCTGCTTCTCCAACCACTCAGGCACAGCAGATTTCCCTTTGGGTGAATCATGGTCCCCTTCACCTTTCTCAGTCAAGGCCAAGATTTTCACTCCTTTTCCCTCCGGGGATTTTCCTTTCTCTTTGGCAGCATCCTCCTCCTCCTCATTGGAGTCATCGATGAATATGAGGCATTTGATAGGTAGCCCGATGGATGGTTGCTGAATGGGACTTTCTTTTCTTGCTATTTCTTCTTCCTTCTTTTCCTCAGTAGACTCAGCCTTGGGGCTTCTGACAACACGTGTTTCGCCCTCAGTTAAATCCTTTTGATGCTATTCTTCTCGTGGCTATCCTTCTTCATCGTGGGGTGACCCCTCTACCTCTGCCCCGATGTCCTTCAGTTGTTGTGCCATTTCCTCCTCAAGGTCATCATCAAAGGTTTGTATAATTTCCTTAGCACCGGAGTTATCTTCCTCATCCCCACTCTTGGAAGAGCTCATCTCCTCCTCCTCATAAGCCACCCTATCGATGGTTCAGTGATCATACTCTGGGTTCTCATGGTACTCATTGCCCTACTCCTCGATAGACTTCAAGGATTCCTTCTCTCGTTCTAGCCACTCTTTAGAGATTAGCATGGTGGCCTCCATAGTCGGTGGCCCTGTCGGTGGTTGTGAAGGTTGAGCAGTAGCAAGGACCTGTGCAAGGGCTACTTGGAGAGTCGGATCCATTAAGATCTGGGAGAGCTCAGGGGGAAGGTTCTGCATGTGCCTTGAGAGAGCCTCGAGCATAGTGGCAGTGGGAATAGGTGCTGTTATTGTTGCTAGAGGGAGTGATGTGATTGGTGACATGGTAGCAGAGGAAGGGGGAGTAATCATGGCGGAAGAGGAGTCAATGACTATCACAAACTCGGTCGAAGGCGAAGGGGAAAGATGGACAGAAATGTCCACTATCGGCGGGGATGCAGCGACCATAGCCATGGAGGTGGGTGGTGCAACAGGAGGGGTAGACAGAGCCAAAAGAAGCTCCAATTAACCTGTACCCTCTGATCCCTTCTCTTGGGTTGAAGGTTGTTCTGCAGTACTCCCTACCTGTTTGAGTCTTTCGGGAGGTGAGCCTCTTGTTTCTTTCTTTGTATAGGCCTTGGGGGCTGGAGACTGCTTGTTTTTTGTTCCTTTTCTTTTCTTAGATATGGTGACCAGAGGAGACTTGGAGATCCCGCCAATTGAAGTGGTGGCAGCAACATCCTCTATGGCACCTGGCTCACTTTTGAGCCCTTCATAAGTCAAGACTACCCCTTGTCGCTTTAAATGAGCCACCTTCCCATCGATCCACTCCTTGGTGTGGGCTAAGATTGGTTGCGTTATGGTATTGGGATCATCGACCTCTAGTTCTTCCCAGTCAATTGATGGTATTGGCAGATTGGCAACTATAGGGTACCTGGGATGCATTATGGTGACTCGTCCTCCTTGACTTGGTCCGGTACGGGGAATGGCTGCACCCTTCTTATGAATTGTATATTCATTCGCATGTAGTGTCTTGCGCGCACTTCCTTATCATCCTAGTAGTCGGCCCAAAAATCCTCAATGTGGTGAAGATGGGCATATGGTGGCCCCAACTCTTTCCTGACATGGCCATGCGGGTCCATCTATGGGCGAGCAGTTGTAGGTAGAAATGGTAATCCTTCAGTTCTTTCTCTGAGTTACCAACACACTAGGAAGTTCGCAGTCGGTACATGCCCTAGCCATGGGTCATGGGATAGAAGATCCCTGCTATATGTTTATTGCTGAAGATTTCCTATAGGTATTGGAGTTGCTGAGAAAGCTCCAGGAGGATGATTTGGTCATTGGGGTATCGAGGTAGCTTATTTGGCTTTTCAGTGAAGCCCTGGGCATGGATGTATGTAAACTTCATATATTGGATGTACAGAAAGGCATACTATTTGAAAAGCACCCTGGCACTGTGGGAGACCCTCCTCTCGAAGTCCCCGATAATTAGCTTGATAATGTGGTTAATGAAGGTGTTGTTTATTCGAAAGTAATCCCTTTTGAAGTTCTGGTACTAGAGCTGCAAATATCTATCATAGGCTTTGAGTCCTCACTTCTACCCCTGATCAGGTGCAACAAACAACCCGCTGTACTATCTCTAATTCGCCAAGGAATAGACAAGATAGGAAGTCATATAAAATTTGGAGCTCCTCTTTATGTTGATAAACTACTCATGGAAGCAATTGCTTATGATTCCTCCCCAATAGAACGAAGCCTTTGTTGTGACATCCTCGTTTCCACGCGGGATCTGCTCAATGAAGTATGCTATCCATTCCTAAAAGTAGGTGGCTGCAGGAAGGCCCATCATCCTGCTCAACATGGTCACCAGGTCATGGTAATCTTTGTGGAAATCACTACAAAATAATTCCTGAGGAACTTTCGCAACGCTGCCTCGTCTTTCCTTGAGCCAATGTAGATTTATTGACTGCTTACAGCCACTCGGATTATCATCCCATGCCACCTAGAATTCTTCTAATGTGGGGACTCCCATCTGTTGGAATGTGGGAATATCGAAGGTCTGTGTGATCCCTTCAAGCGACATGTCAGTGAGAATGTTGCCCTCTTTATCAACGATTGTCCTTGTGTCAGTTTGATATGCTTCCCGACAAGCCATGACCAACTCGGGGGCCATGAGGGATGGAGGGAATCCAACAGCCTTAGCTATTCCACTCTATCTTCTCAATCTTGCATTCTTTGTCGTTGGATTGACCTTGACCCTTTGGGTGAATTCATCAATATCCACCTAGCCTATGTTGGTGTTAGTGATCTCCTTCCAGTCCGTGGTGACTTTTGAGTGGAGCAGCTCTCCTTGGAATTGGTAATTCATCTGGTCCTTGTCTTCCTTCCCTCGAGGGGTCCTTCTTGACTTCTTCCCCTTATCCTTTTCAGCGGATGCCCCTAAAGGTCCTGCACGTGATTCCATATATTCTGCAAGCAAGGGAAAAGACAACACAATGGATCACAAAAGTATTCATGTTAGCCAATACCCTGTAAACAATACTTATTTCAAATAGTCAATATAACATGACCTTTTATCCTTAGATGTTATTGATCTTTTGATTAAGAGCATTTGGATAGTTTAGGCTTGGAGGGCCGGACTTCCATGGCAGGAATGCTGCTTGGAAGGGAAAATATGGTGGAAGGCTCCCTGAGACTCTCTTCAGTCAAATTTTAGAATTTTAAGAGGTCCGTAATGAAGAGGGCTGAAATTAAGCATGTGGGTCGAGGTTGGATTTCATATTTGGGCTCATTTGGACCGATTTAGGAGAATTCAAAAGTCTTGGGCTGAAGAGCTATCAAGAGATAATAGTTTGGAATGGTAGATAGCAAACGAAAATTTGGAGACAGAACTCTGGGGTCCGGGGCCCGGTGGGCTGAAAGGCGGCTGGCAGTATGTCATTTTACTTCTGAGGGTTCGACCCGATGGCACTGGGAAGGTGATCAAACTTCGCCATTTGGGACAGCAAATGTCAGATGGAAGTCCGGAAGGGGCAGCCCAACAGCAAGGGCCTAGCGATGCAAGGTTCGGCTTCAAGTTCGGCGGCGACCAGGAGGGCGAAGTCCGGAGGTTGGAGGGGTGAGCGAGATATTCTTGTTCGCAATGGCGGGCGACAACAGGAGTCCTGAGATACAGTGCCTGACGAGGGGGAGGGAACTAGTTGTTCACGCGACATCCCAGCGGCGGCCGGGAGTTCAGTGTCTGACGATCAGAAGGACGGGGCGAAATCACCAGGGAAAAGGTGTGTCAACAAAAGGTTAAGCCAGAGTGCGAAGTCACCCTGATAGTCAACGGAAGGGTGGAACCTAGAATCTGGAGGGGTGGAGAGATTTCACCATGAGGATGGCGGATAAAGAGGCACAGAGACCTCGCACCTAGAGCCCAGAGTCGATAAGGATGCTATGGGTTTAAATCGCTTGGCAGCAGTAAACAGGAAGGTGGACTCCGCAGGTCGGGACGTCGGGTGAGATTCACCGTGGAGGACAGCAACAGATGCACGGAACCCCAGAAGTGGAACCTTGAGGTTCCGAGCCTGAGAGACCCAAAGGTCATTCATTCATTCTAAAGTTCCCACGGTGAGGAGAAGGGTGAGCTCTGGTAGTCGGGAGGTCGGGAAGAGTTTGTAGTTTGTCATAGCACCATGCATGGTGAATTCTGAATGGGGAAGTCTGACACGACGGGCCTGAAAGGTGATATTGTTGCCAGAAGGTTTGTTTATAGTTTATCACGGATGGTGAAGGTAGGTCCCCAGGCTGAAGAGGATGTTTTTCCTGTGCGAAGAACAGTTGCAGCGAGGAGAAATTTTGGATTGGTGAGGGGGGAATCCTAGAAGGTTTCTCAAGTTTTCAATAGGTTGGTTTTGTGTGTGATCTCACATTTTATCATTTTCACACCTTCTTAGTGATTGCTACTTATTTAAATCTTTAGAAATCACAAGAAAAACACTGAGGAGGGTGAACAGATGACCTACCTCAAACACGTGATGCGAGCAGATGCGTGATCCACTTACAATCGATGTAATGACACTGAGGGCAATGAACATAAAGGTGTTGAAGGCGGTGGGCTACTTAATGAAAATTTCTAATCGCTCTGCAATCCTGTCAAATGATAATGATGGGTCAGAGTGGGTATTTTATACCCCTAACTACTATTAATGATCATATTTAATGTAGGTACAATAATGCAAAAGTTGGTGAGTTTGAATATCAGCAGCGATGGTGGGAGACCCAGGGCCTGAAGGCCAGGGAGATGCAGGACATCGGCCGTTGTTTGATTTTGACTTAGTTGGAACGGCGGTGGCAAAGAGAGAGCTGAGGCCCAGAAGGCGTGGTTCTGCCAAAGGTCCGCCGTCAAGGATGGCAGAACCATCACAGAATTTGGGACTCAGAATTCCAGATGTTCAGGCCTAAAGCACCCGACAGCAGTCAGGGTCTCCCGCATACTTCGGTCGGCAAGTGTGGTGGTAGGACTCAGGAGGCGTGACACCACCAAAGGTTCACCGTCAAGTGACGGCGAAGCACGATCAGAACCCTAGAAATGGAACTCCGAGGTTCAGGGTCCGGAGGGCAGGACCCTGTCAAATATTTTCCATGAATTTTTAGTAAATGGTGAATGGGGAATCAAACCCTGAGGTCTGCGAGCATGCGGAGCGGAGGCCACCAGGAATAGCCAGTTTAATGGGGAAACCTGGCAAGGGAATCCCGAATGGCCAAGTCCGACAGGGCTCAGGGCTGTTGGTAGGGTCAAACTACCAGGGCGACTCCACGAGGCACCAGAACACAACAAGATTAAAAGGGGAGGGCATGGTCAATTTATGGTGGGACTTTAAAGCAATATTGACCATCTGAGACACCAAAAAAGGGGCACGCAAAATGAGGCAGTGACAAAATAACCTGACAAGGCAAAAGAAAAGAGGGTCCCCATTCCGAACGGGGCATGTGTGCTAAGGGCACAACAAATGGTGACTCCACTAGAGAACGCTCCCAAGCATTCTAAGGATAAATATTTATTCAAGACCCAGAATCTCTAGTTTTACAGACTAGGAGTGGCTTTCAAAGATGAATCTGGGAGAATGAGATCCTTAATTGGGTTAGTTTACATAACATATCAGAAGTGTGTGTAGTGAATTCATTCCTTTCCTCGAGATAGTGACCAGGGTTACTAATTTAACCAAGCGAGCTACATAAATCGTCTAACACCAAAAGTAACCTAGACATTGCTCTTCTGCTAGTCAGACATCCATAGCCATGATAGAGTTGTCGCTGCAATTTCACAGATATTGCTCTACTATTGGCCGGGTGTCCATAGCCCTAGTAGAGTTACCCAAACACCCATATGGTCATTTATTTTTAGAATTCCTTTACTTTTTTGCTTTCATATTTCCTTCAATGTTTATTTCTCTTTTATCATTTAGTTCGACCGGGTAAGCACTAAAGCCCATGATGGGTTTGAGATCGCACTGGTCAATGGAGCAAACTTGAGATTTTTCACTCACTAGGGTGTCATAACAACCATGGCATGGTCCTTTAGAAATGATTATTATGTGTCTTATGCGAGATCCGAGATGTGTGTAAGAAGATATAGCCAAGGGTCAAGTTTTGAGCAGAGTTCAAGTAAAGAAATCATTCACGGGCAGCTTTGAAAGATCGATAATCAAGAGTGAATGTTTAGCCAAAGGACACAAAGAATGAACAGCAAAGTAAACTGCTTGTTGAGCAAGCATCACCACCATAAAGGGGCGAGAAACAACTTTCGAAACAAAATAGCCAGGAGGGAGAAAACAAAAGAGCAACACAAACAAAATGTAAGTGAGCCAAAAAGAAAACTATCCTAACCTATGTACAAATATTTACAACAAAGAGCTCGAATGAGCTCAGGCCTGGAAGTAATGCTTCAGGTGTTGCCTGTTGACTGGCAATGGGACATTATCACTAGTTAAAGTCTTTACACGGAAGGCATTGTCTCCCAAAATCTCAGCTATTTGAAAGGGGCCAAGCCAAAGCTTGTCAAATTTGTTGTGTCCCCCTTTCTTTTCATGGGCCTTGTTCCAATATAGGATCAGATCTGCAATTCTAAAGGCCTTCATCTTGGCTCAGTGGTTGAACCATCTTTTAACTACACCCTGATGTTTGGAAAAATTTTCTATTGCATGGTCTCAGACTTCCTCTAAATGCAAGAGCTCAGCTAATCGAGCTTCCCTACGATCTCCTCCCCATAAAAATCGTTGACGAACCGAAGAGTAGGAATCTTCAAATGGATAGGGAATATTGGTTTTAGGCCATAAACAAGGTGAACGGGGAATCACTAAGGGCAGCCTTGTGGCGAGTGTGATCAACCCAAAGGGCGAAATGGAGTTGGGTATGCTAGTCCTTGGGATTCTTGTCTAGTAGCTTTTTGATTACAGTAATCATGTTTTTATTCGTGGACTCGACAAGGCCATTGCCCTAAGGGTAGTAATTAGATGAGAATTTAAGGAAAATTCCATAGTCAAATGCCCAACTAGAAAATTTCAATGAAGCAAATGCAGGTCCATTATCACACACCAAAACATAAGGACAACCAAAGCGATTCAAAATAAAATTTTCTACGAAATTAATAACTACTTCAGTTGTGCATTGCTTACATACTATTGCTTCTGTCCACCTAGTGCAGTAATCAATAGAGGTAAGAATGTACCTGTGTCTCACAGATGATAGAGGGCTTACTAGACCGATGAAGTCAAGACCCCATTGCGCAAACAACCTTACCTCTAGCATAGGCTATAGTGGGATAGCAGCATTCTTTTCCCTAGTGGCAGTGGTCTGACATGTGTGATATGAACGAACATGGCAATGGGCATCCTTAAAGACAGTCGGCCAATAATACCCTGCTCTCAATATCTGATGTGTTATGGAAGAACCAGAACCATGGCCCATGCCAAATTTATCATGAAACTCCTTCAAAACTCGATCTACTTCTTCCTTGCCAAGACATATTAAATAAATGCCTTCATGATTCTTCTTGTAGAGAATGAAACCCTGTAGCATATAGCCATTTCCTTTTAATCTCAGGGCCCGCTTTTGGACTCCTTATAGGTGTGGTGGACACTTATGGTTCAACAAATAGTAGACGACATTCTGGTACCACTCTTCGGGGGAGACATCTTCAAGCTGGTACTACTGCACAGTGAGTTCAGGTCTAGCTTCTGCTACTGTTTCAGCAATTGTGTGGGTGAGTGTCTGCCCTATCACCAGCCTCATCGGTTGGATCTCCATGTCATATTCTTGGAGCAGGGTGACCCATTTAGCTTTTCATTCACCCAATTCATTCTGCATGAGCAACGTTTTTATTGTTGGGTCAGGGATAATGGCAAACACCTTATTGCGTAGGATGTAGTGTCTAAATTTCTTCACCCCCTTTGACGAGGGCACATGCCTACTTTTCAATGTTGTGATATCACAATTCAGCGTCCTTGAGGGGAGCACTCATAAAGGTGATCGGATGCTCATTTCCTTCATCGTCCTTCTGGGTCAACATGCTAGCACATGAATGCTCTGAAACAAATGAGTAGATGTAGAAAGGCTTCAGATAATCTGGGCTAACTAACATAGGCACTTCAGTGATGGCCCTTTTGATTTCTTCAAAAGATTTTTTGGCATCAGGTGTCCATTCAACTTTGGTGTCTTGTTTCAGCATAGTATTTAGAGGTTTAACAATCTCCACGAAACCTGTGATGAATTTCTAGATGAAGTTGATCTTTTTGAAGAAAGATTTTAATTCTTTCTTGCTGTCTGGAGGCGGGATTTTGAGTAAGGACTCGATGCGCTTGGGGTCTATAGAGATTCCCCATTTTGAAAGGATATGCCCAAGCAATCTACCTTTGGTCACCCCGAAAATGCACTTCTTGGGGTGAAGGGAAACCCCAAACTCCCTGCACCTCTGAAATACCTTGCATAAATCAAAGACATGATCGCCTCGCCTTTTAGAAAATACGATCAAATCATCCATGTAGATGATTATGCACTTGCCAATGTTGATGGTGTTTTCTGCACAGCAACAACTCAAACAGAATATAATATCCTATCTCTCTTGAAAGGTTATCTTCAATAATAAATCACTGAAAATCACCCCAAGGTCTCTCGGGTGTTAGGTCATAACAATGCATAAAACAACTCAGATAAAATGTGAAATGCTGGTAATCACAATCGGACCTTACTACAAGCAAACTGTATCCTTTCAATTTATCAGATTTGACAATATGGTGATCTTGAATCCTAAATCTAACTGAATAATTAAAGAAACAGCAAAAGGTAGGGATGCAAGGAAGTAATAAAACGTAAACTACTGCAAGGACAAGCAATGTAAATGACATATATGTGGAATGGACCTATCTCGAATAACCAATTCCTGATCGACCTACAATGCAATCTTACAAGAATGGTGCAATCTTCTGAGGTATTTAAATTTTCAAATCATAGACTTGCATCTACAATCGAACTTGAGCACACTGAATATACGGTCCAGGTTGACTTTACCAGCCTACTACAATCAGATAGTTACTGGGAGTATAGACCAGAGATAGCTACAAACATTCCAAATATGAAACCACAAACATCATTTATCCAACCAAAACTAATTTACTTATGAGTACTAAACCCTAAATCTTCAAGCAATTTAAAAGATAGAACAAAGGAACCATGCAAGATGAAATAACACAAAGGATTTCACCAGGAAAACCACAATGTCTTCAATTGTATTAATCACCAAATGTTGCAACAATTCAACCGTTCTGATACAGTATTTGCTTCAAGAAAAGACTAAGAAAATCTAACTATTGCTCTTGCTTATCTCTATTACTGCTTAGCTAACCAATGTCTAACCCTTACAATGAGGCAAGAATGCCTATTTATATCAAATTTCCCCCCAAAACATGTCGGCCCAGCCAAACATTTTACAAAATAATAAAAACTGCCAAAACAGGTCGGCCAAGGAAACAAACTAAGGCACACATTTAATGCCATCATCCAAGTCGGCCAAGGCACAGTCCCCAAGGAAGTCTGGTCCAATGCATGCCCTATGATAATAGGGAAGCACAAATCTCGAACTTGAGCATTAACTGCCACTCCCCTTGTCTTTCTTCTGCACTGACGTCCCTTGGACACTCGAGAATATTCTATCCAGCTCAGCAATAGGTGGCAATGGCAAAACCTTGAGCCGACATTTAATTGAATCTATCTCTTCCTTGGACCGCTCGACAACTTTAATCCAGTCTTCCTTACTGGCCATGTATCTATCCATCACCGCCAAGTATGTGGCTGCATCATCAAGTAAGTGGGCGGTGACACTCCATCAGAATCCGGGGCATAAATCTCATGCCACCACTCCTTCAATTGCTCATGGCTCAAATACTTGGGAGCTATCTTCTTCCTCCCTGTCATTACCTCAAAGAAGGCAATGCATCCGTCATAAACTGATGTCAGGTCACCATCAATTGATTTCCTTCATTTTTGTATCTTCTTTAATGCCTTCTGTCTGATCTGCAATGCCTCGAACCACTCCCATGGTTCATCCAATCCGGAAGAGGGAAGGATTCCATCCTTAACCAACTGCTCTTTTCCATGCCCCAGGATAGTCCTCGACTTCTGCAACAGGAAATCTATGTCACCCTTATCCTGAGACAAGATGTGTTCCAACAGTTCTTTTGCCCGGACTGCATCCTTGCCCACAGACAAGATCTCCTTAATAGCACTATCCCCATTCGTCTGAACATCCATCAACCAGTCGTTAGCAGCTTGGGCGGAGGCCTTCATCTTTTCAATTCCGGAGATTGTCTCCCTAGGCAGAAAACCCGGAGTAGCAGAAGAGGATGGATGGAGAGACTGTAGAGGCCTCATTACCTCTTCTAAACATTTCCTCAATCTTTCATTTTCTCTCTTCAGCTCCCGTTTGGATTGGGTCTCCTTCTTCAGCCTGTCAACAATTATGGCACTCGACCCCTCAAACTCCTCAATGTCTTGCTCTAGGGAGGCCGGGCCGAGATTAATAGTTTGGACATTGTAGTCCTGGCCCGTTATATCATCCCTCATTTTATCTGCTGCAGGGGTGGCGATGTGAACTACCCTGTTGTGTGCTTCATCCCTTTCTACCCGGGAAATCACCTTAGCGACCTTCTTCTTCTTTCCTTTGCCGATCTGGGACAGCATTTCATCCCAATCCAACGGAGTGTCCTCAACAATTACTTGTTTCTTCCGGGCAATTTCCTTTTCCACCCAGTCCGGAGCTACAGGGTCTGTCCGGATTCCTTCTGATCTTGTTTCTCCCGGATCCTCTGTCACTTTCACTTCCTCCGCGGCTGTCACCTTGACCTCCTCCTCAGTTGTTGCTTTGTCATCCTCTTTCTCTGGACTCCGCTCACCTCGATCAGCCTCCCCAAGTCCCAATTCCTGAAGCACTGGTGATGGAGTCCTAGCAGGTATGTTTTCCTCCAGCCCAGGTGATCCGCGGCCTTTCTCACTCTCCGGAGAATCCTCGTACTGCACCAGTGGAGAAGTGTGCCTTTCCTCTGTTTCTTCCTCAAGCTCGGCCGCTTCACTGTACAGTGTTCCTTCCTTGAACTGCTCGGCCTCCCCGCTAATTCCCTGTTCCTCTGGATTTTCCGGTTCTGGTGCACTTAGCAGAGGGGAAACAGGCTTGTCCTGCTCGTCAACTGGTTGTGTTGGAGGAGAGTCCTTCTGCTGTGTCACATCCTTAGGAGAAGGAGTTCTTGATTTTCTAGTATATACCTTGGTTTTCTCCCCTCCGGAGCTCTCCACATCTACAATTGGAGGTTCATCCTCCGAAGCAGTCTGTTCCTTCTTCTTGAGTGTCCTTGTAGTTCTTGTCTTCTTGGGCGGTGGAGGAGCATCCTCCTCTTCAGCCTTCTCCGTTTCTTCCTCATCCGAGGACTTGCTGATGGTCAGGGTCTTCCACCTGCGTTTGCCAATTGGTTTCCTCTTCATTGCAGGCTCAGCCCCTTTAGGACCTCTGACTTTAATCTTGAATGGTGAGGTCTTTGCTGATTTCCCTTTGGGGTCTTCTTCCCCGGATTCTTCAGAAGTTGACATGGGGTTGAGATTCCCCATCAAGTCAAAGGTGCAAGCCACTTTAGCATTCTCTAACTCCCAGACTTTATGCTTGACCCAAGAAAAGGTGAATCTCAACACAGGAGCCATCAGGTCCTCGAATTCTGTCACTTCGGGCTCACTCCAATCAATGTCCGCAACTGACCTATCTTTTATGGGCTCGTAGACATGGTCCTGAACCAAATTTCCATCATCATCAAGCTGATCTAGAATCAGCTTAACATTGTATTGTCTAATGGCTTCTACAGGCAGCCGAGAATACCTCTTCTTCCTTGCATCAAGGTCATCCTTGATATTGACCCAGTAGTCTTCTAAGTCCTCTTTATGCCTATATTCCCAGGTCGCCCTCTTTTGGGCCTCTCCTGTGATATCAAAGTTTATTCTCTTCGAATGGAAAGAGAATCCATAAGCTGCCAACTCCTCACCTGCCGTGTGAGCCGATTGAATAGATGGGCACACTTCCCCTACACCAATCCCAAGAGGGAAGTCTCCTCCGAATCCTGTCTTGTGCTTTTCTTTCTTCACAACTGCATCAAACTCGCAAATCTGGCGCACAACCTCCAACAGCACAATATGATCAGTGGGATACCGAGGCAACCTGTAAGGGGCAACTGGACATCCATCAATCCGGAGGTAGGTGAATGTAGGGAACTGGATAAACCATGCTCCGTAGTTCTTGATTAGTCCCCTAGCCCCATCGGATAATCTGATATGTTCTGCATTTTGAAGTGTCCGGGTAATGTGCATTGTGAATGCATCATTTGTCCTCCTGTAATCCTTATGTCCCAAATGCAGCTCTGGATAAACCTCATAGATTATGCTCTGCCCAATGGTTCCCCTCGGAGTCAAGCCTTTGTATGGGTAGGAAAAGGCCAGCACATACACAATGTAAGAAGACATATTAAACTTCTTTGCTTCCAGGACATTTCTCAGTTGTTTGTCAATCTCTGCACTAATGAGTCCTGCCCAGTGATAGTTTGTCCCCTGGCTCATCTTGGTGATCACATGGACCATCCAATTCTCCAATACCCCTGCAGTTCTCAGTCCAGCCACCCTGCTCAACAGTGTGATGGCATCATACACGTCCGACCTGAATTTCACCCTGTGCAGCTGTTTGGGCAACTTGGAGTGGTGAGATTTTGGCTTCTCCAGCCATGAATTGATGATCTGCTGAGCCTTGGTTGGCTCATTCTCGTAATAGGTCCTGGCAGTGTCAATGTTCAAAGCACAGACCGAAGGAAGATCAGGCATGCTGAAAGTTCGTGCAATGGAAGCCGGACTGAAGTTTGCCAAGACTCGTCCCTCAGTACTGACCACCATCTGGGTATCAAACGCATACTGTCTTGCACATTCCAAAATTAACTCATAGCATTGAACCGCCGGAGGGAACCCTGCCACATGCACTAATCCAGAATTCATCATTCCTTGTCTCAAAGCTGACTGTTCCTTCTCAGCCGCTCTCTGCTTGAACTCCTCATAGCGCCAGGCACCAACATTCGTGTCAGATACCTCGGCCCACACGGAGGACACCCTGCTTTCTGGGAGCTGATTCTTCATATCCAGTCTCAACCGCTCTGTCTCAGAAATCGAAGATGCCCCTGCACCGCCTTTGGACTTCCCAGTAGTAGCTTTGCTTGATTCGGCCTACACATCCAAAAATCGTCATTAGAATCCAATTATTATTCATATTCCAATTCAAAAGGTTAGCACAAATCATGTAAATCCATCAAAATCCATTGCTAACTACTAATCCATCGAGATCCGGAGAAATCAGACAGTCCGGGAAAATCACGCAATCCGGGAAAATACTGTCGGGGCAGAATTTTGGAGAAATCCGACCCAGACGGATTCTTGCTGCCAAAGCATCATTAATCATATAGATCATTAGTGTAAATGGAAAAATCAAAGGATAATCGTTAAATTCACTCATTAGCAACAAGAAATAATCATTAGACAATCATTCCACCAATCCTATCATCAAAATATCGCAAAGCACACAACCAGACAGGAAATCCGGAAAAATCCGGATGGAATGGATTTTCGCGGACAACTCAAAATGCACCGGAAATAACCCCAACCCGCGGAATAAACCCAAACCGGGAAAATCCAGAAGCGAGGAAATTCCGCGACGACCTCGGAAACCCGAAAAATGATGGATGCGAACCAAAACTCGAATGATCACAGGATCTTCCCGACCCGAGCTCGAATGATCCCAAAACCGACGATAAGCAACAAGACCCATGGCGCAAAGGATTTAGACCCCTCGAAAGCACGCAAAGGATGAATCTCCACATCAAAATAAAGATGCCCTAATCCGAATGGCCAAACCACCCGCCATTAAAACCAGAACAAGCTTTAAGGTTTAAAGATTATAGCTAAGGATTTACCTAAAGCCGCCAACATGGTATGGGGCAAGGGCCGCTCAAGCACAATAAAATTTCACCGAAACCCGGACAAACAAGCAAGCAATTCGACCCAGAATCCCGTCTAAAGGATATCATCTCACAGACAAATGGAGTTCACAAGGCACGGAAAATGGGGGTTCCATAACAAAACGGATCAGACCACGACTCTATAAATACGAAATCAAAATCAAATGAAGGGCCGACCCAAATCCAACGATACCCAAGGCAAGAAACCCTCAATCACCACGCAAGCAAACGGAAGGGCAATGAATACATACCATGGATCAAAGCGAACGGAATTCGAGCTCAGAAAATTGACCACGCGGCAAACACGTCCAAGCAATAGAAATACTAGCACCAACACTCAAGCAATCCTCGCGCAAACAACCCAGGATCAATTCTCAAAGCTTCAAATGAAAATTCTAAATCGCCAGAGCAGATCAAGTGAATAGGTGAACTCAGAATGATGCTCAAAATGCCCTAAATTCGACCTTATACCCGCCTGAGCAAAGGTACCTCAACCATTAATGCGCGACAAGACATTTCTGACAAGTCCGGAAACCCGAGCCCCAAGCGAAATTTTGAAAATCCCAAAATGCGGGAAACACGGATTCCGCGGAAAAACGAAACGGGAAAGATGATCCGATAGCAGAACTGAAAAAGGACCGAGTCCGAAAATCCCAGGTAGAAAGAAATCGAATGAGAGAATCTAGGAGACTGAACGGAACGCCGAAAAAAATTCGCCGATGAAAAATCCCGGGTCTAAAAACCCAGCCTAAAAACTTAATTTCTATCTAACCCAAGGAAGGGTCCAAGCGAGCAAGACCAACATGTCAAGACCCTAGAATGATAAATCCAATAGAACCAAAGGTCAAGACACCAAAAAGAGGGTCCCCACCAATGGTGTTAAAAAGCGCACAACATATCTCACTCTCCCTCCTCTCTACCTAATCCCTCAACCCTATAGCCTCAACCCTAAAACCCTAAACCCTTAAACCCTCTACCCTTAATCCAATACCTTAAACCATCAACCCTATACCATCAACACTTCAACTCTCTACCCTAAACCCTCAACCCTAATCCCTCAACACTCAAACCTTAAACCCCTAATCCCTCTAAACCCTTAAACCCTTAAACCCTTAAACCCTCAACAATATACATTAAACCTGGAACCCTCAATTCTCAACCATCTTGTTATGCCTTGCATAACCGCCCCATTTTTTTTTATGAAAATGGGTCCCCCTTGTGTTTTTTTGTTGTTGGTGTTTTTGTTTGGGTCTTAGGAGTTGTTCTTTTTCTCCTAAGTCCTTGTTCCTTTTTTTTGGTGGAGGCAGAACCAAAATGGGAACCAGACTCAAAACTTTGTGAAGGTTCCAAGTTTGGATTCGATTCTGGTTTCAGCCTCATTCTTTCCTTGTCAATTTTCTTTGTTTGTTTGGTTTTCCTTGCACTCTTGGGTTCATTTCTCCCTTGAGTTGTCTTTTTTTTTCTAATGGTTTCTTTCTTCCTAGCGGAAGTGGAACCAAAAATGGAACTAAACTTAGAACTTTGCAAAGTTCCAGATCCGATTTTGGTTTTGATCTCGCTCCCATTGGTTTTCTTTGTCTTTTTGTCCTCATTCCGGTCCCCTTTACTTTTGTTTTCCTTTCCTCATTTTTTCTTGTGTCGGTGTTCATTCCTTTGGAGGGAATAGAACCAAAATCAAAACCAAATCTAGAACTTTGTAAAAAAATTAGATCCGGTTTTGGTTTTGACCCCACCCCTATTCCTTTGTTTTTGTTTCTCCTTATTGTGGGGCCAGAAAAAAATTAGAATGGAATTTGGAGGTTACATAAAGTTCCTGATTCCATTTTCACTCCATTTCCACATCCACTTTACCTCTGATGTATGTAGATGTTGTGTACTCATCCTATTTTTATTTTGTGGCTGACCAATCGCATTAATTGAATTAATTACAGTGTCCTCACATGAGTAAAATGGATTTTAAACCTTAATCACGGTTAATTGGCTCATTATCATTATTTCCCAAGTTGTTTTAGTGAACTAGAGTTGAGAAAATGTGGAGGAGCATGATTTGGTCAAGGGAAAGAATCTGCAAGTGGATTATGATCTAGTTTCATCCTATTTGGTAGTGTTTTTGAGGTAGGTGGGTTTTCGCCCCGGTTCCATTTTTTTCATTTTCTTGTTTCATATTCGTGATGTCTGTTGTGCATTCATGAGACCCTTCTTGTGAACCTTCAAGTGTTTTTGTTTGTGTTTTACTTGCTTTTTCATTTTTTATTTTTTCTTTCCTTTTGTTTCTCATTTGCTTTTAGTCTTTTCCCGTTCATTTTTGTCGATTTGTTGTCATTTTCCTGTTTTGGTGGTATCCATACTATCATGCCCTATTTTTCATTTACAAATTCATATTTGAAGGATCTCATGAGCTTTAAAAGGTTGGAAATATGTTTGATGAACCTTCTAATCTTATGTCCATGTTGATTCAATGGTTTTCATGTCAGGTTTTTTATGCCCTAATTTCTTGAGTTGACGGGTTGTGCAAACTAGGTTTTGTGCACCGTCTCTTTGAAATATCATTCCCTAAGTGGCTCGATCCTCCCCTATTTTGACAATAATGAAGTCACACCTTTATTCTAAGTCTCATAATGCCTTCATCTGCCCTAGTCCCAAGTTGTTATAAGCATTAGACTAAATTCACTTTGTGCTTAATGATAAAGTGGCAGGAGCATAGCTAGAAATGAACTCACTTCATGAGTATGTGCATAAGGGGTTTAGGTATGGTTCCAATCCCACTCCTGATGAGGTTTTTTTTCCATTCCGCATCTATTTCTTTTGGTAGAAGTAGAACCAGAATGAAACCAGACATAGAACTATTGAATGGTTCCAGGTTTAGTTTTTGTTCTAATCCCTATTTTGATTCTGATACTAACTCTGATGTTGATCCCACCTTTGTTAGAAGATTTATTATTCCTAATCTCTTCCTATTTCCACCTCCGATAAGTTTCAAATTTCATTTAGTATGAGAGGCTACCTAGGGAATGACATGGCAATATTAAACATTATCTTCTAATGTTGATTTTCATGATTTCTATTGGTCTAATCTAGGGTTGTTTTGCAAGGGTAAACAATTTCAGGAGCGTCTGGAGAAGTTTCACAAGTAGAGGGCCAGGCTACCGAGGGTTCAAGGAAAGTGAAGCCTAAGAAAATCAAGGTGGATCAACTGCCCTATACCTTGAAATAAAAGCACAAAAGTTCTACTCTCACTATAGGAAAGTTAGAATCAAACTGGTTTGATATTATTCATACTAATCTAGGTCTATTCAACTATGAGGATTTGTTGGTAGACACTTTCTCTGAGGAGGTGATTGGGAGAACTCAAAGGATAGATCAATCTAGGCTGGCACATGTGACTATTTTCCCACTATCATTCCAGTGTCTGGAGCTCATAATCACAGTAACAAGGGCTTACAACCCTACAACAAGGCAATGTAAAGATTGATCTCTCCCCACAAATGATGAAATTTATATTCAATGCACCTACCCCTCAGAACCCTAAGCAACTGAATGAGGTAGAGGCATTGCAATTGTTCAGCAACCATAAGAAAGCAATAGGGCTCACATGAATAAGAAGTGGTTAAAGGTTGAAAAGAAGTTATTGACTAAAGTTCCAGATCTTGACCTAAGAGGGGAGAATTCCAAAATGATATCGATGACTTGGTCATGATGTTGTCTAGGGTATTTGGGAAAAGATATTTTGCATGCTTCAAGGATTGGATGTTTCATTTTATTGAGGCAATTTTGGATGGAAAGAAAAAATTTGATTGGGAAATGATCTTGTCAGACAACCTGCACAATCAAATGATTAAGGTAAATAAAACAAATACCTTCTTCATGACTTCATATGTTGTGTAAATTGTTGCAAGAAGGGGTATATTTCTTGGATTGAACATAGTTGGAATATTAGGGGAAGCTCTTGGAAAAAATAAGGCATGGGATCATTATGATCAATTAACCTTGAAAATATCATAGCTGCATTATAGAAGGGTTAACAATGCATTCCTTTATGTCATCATTAACCAGTTGAATGGAGATGCTAGATACAGGTTGAGTAGAGATGTCATGGCTTTCATTGTTTAATGGGGATATTGGTATTCCAACACCCCAAGTTCTCTTACTTTTGGTTGGTAGGATTTGATGGATATTCTCACCTACTCCCAAGATGTTTCAATGATAGGATTGTCCTCATGGAATTCATATATCAGGCCTTGGAGGTCAATGGCAAGTTTGTAGGTAAGCACAAAACATGATGCTACAAGTATCCGATGAATTTGGGAGAATATAGTTGTGTTTATCCTGTGGCTGAAAAATAGTATGTGATGAGTTGAGTTACTTTGGGTTGGGATTTTATACATCCTAGGAGCATTTTGATCTAAAACATAAGATGAATGGTTTGCTTCCTACCATTTTTGAGAAGAATTTTAATATATTAGAGAATTTTTGGATGGATTTGCAAGATGAGTATGATGTCAGAAAGATAAGTTATGAAAGGCTTCCTATTCCATTGATGATTGAGTTTGGAGAAAAAGAGGGCATTCCTAATACACTATCTAATGATGGTATGGTTTTTTATCATGGCTATGAGCTGGAAAACATTGGTACCAAGAACTTGGACCCCATCAATTGGGGTGAAGAAGAATTTATTGATATTAGACAGATTTCTGGGATAGTAATGGATAGAAATATCTAATGGGTAGTGATGAGGATAAAGGAGTCAGGGGCTCAAACTTAAAAGAAGAGGAAAGCATAAGGCACCCAAGGATACTAGAGAACAAAGAAGAGAGCAGCTCCTAAAGAACAATTAGAATATCTCCCTCTTAGTTTTGGAGAGGCTGATCCAGTAATGCGTTCCCTAGATACTCATTAGCCACAAGGAGAAGAAACTACAACAACTAAAGTAGGAGCTCCATCTCAACCCATCCTTCCAAGAGAATATACTGAGGATATTCCTATAGGTATTCTTCATGAGCAAGCAGAGACCCTTAAGGGTAAGGAAATGGAGTTTGAAATTCATGACATTGATATTGATTTAGAGGCCACACAATCAAATCGTGATCCTACCAAAGTTGTGTCTACTAATATGTTGACTCTGGAGGACCAATGGAAATTGTTTGACGATGCCATGATAGAAGAAAATGAAAAATCACAAGGTGAGGCACTTGAAAAACAAAAATAAGTTGAAGCTAAAGCACAAGTTGAAGCAATGGCCAAACAATAGAACTAGAAGCTAAAGCCAAAGCTAGAGATCTTGCAAGGTAGCACAAGGAGAAAGAAGATCTCCTACAGAAACAAAGGGAAGTTGAGCTGAAACTCAAGAATGAAAGACACAAGTTGGCTTTGGTGCAAAAATTCCATGAGTTGGAAGAAGAAAAGGCTCAACAAAGAAGAGAGAGAGAGAGAGAGAGAGAGAGAAGCTATGGAAGCCAAGTTCAAGGCTATGGAGGAAGCCTGAAGAAAGAAGGATGAAGAGGACCTCTTGCTAAATAAGTTGGAAGCAAAAGAACAATCCAAGAATGAGCAAGAGGTGGCTAAAATGTGGGATAAAGGAAAACAATTAGAGAAAAAAATAGATGAAATGTATGAGCAGAGGAGATTAGAGGAGGAAAGAGAAATTTGAAGCTGAGAGGCTTGCAAAAGAAGCAACAGAAAAAAGGCAACAAGAGGTTGATTCTCAACCTAAGCCAACAATTTTGCAAACTCTCTCCTCTACCACTGTGCCTTCCTCACAACAAGTGGTTACTAGTCCTTCTACCCCAACATGGTTGAAACTTAATTTGGACAAGAAACAAATAGTATAGCCCCAACCCCTTAACAGGGATGAGATGATGAAAGAGATTGAGAAGGAGAGGCCTAAGAAGGCTAGGGTCCTTCACTCCACCAAGTTGATAGATGTTGGATAGATTGTAGCTAAGTGTTCCATTCCAATTCTAGACAAGGACAGATCAGATATCCAGTTGATTGATTATCAAATGGGTAATGTGAACTTGGGAAGGCCTATAAGAAATTAGAAAATGGACTTGGTTGATATTGTAGAATCTTCTACCAAGTCAAGAATGGTAAAGGACAAGCAAAGGAAAGATGAGCTAAAATCTCAATTAGATCAATTGCATAAGTTCTTAAATGACCTATCCTCTCCTATTTTTGTACAATTTGTTGCTCCTAAAACACCCATTTTTTTAAGTAAGAAAGAGGTCAATGACCTTGTTGAAATGAGAAGGTAGGGATGTCGGATAGATGGATTGATAGGTTGAATCGGGAAGTGGAGTATTTTCTTGTTAAAATTTATAAAGCTCATGATGATGCATTGTAGTTGGTTGGTGACATGAATTCACATGTTAAGGATCTTGGGAAACAAGTGGAAGAATGTAGAGAACATA
This sequence comes from Sequoia sempervirens, assembly GCA_007258455.2. Classification (NCBI taxonomy): domain Eukaryota; kingdom Viridiplantae; phylum Streptophyta; class Pinopsida; order Cupressales; family Cupressaceae; genus Sequoia; species Sequoia sempervirens. Next base: position 16,711 of record VDFB02049526.1, on the reverse strand, counting down.
CAAATAAATTGAAGGATATCAATAAGTTGTCAAAAGAAACTTTGTTGGAGAAGTCCATCCTTGAGGAGGATAATTCAGGTTTCTTGAAAAGACCATTAGCATTATTAGGTTTCTTTATTCAATCATTTTTTATCATAGGAAAGAGGTACAAAAGGCTTCCAAATATTTGAATGAACAAATTGAGGAGTTGGGAGTAGTCATTGCTATGCTTGTAAATGAAGACATCCCTATGGAAGATGGCTTCCCTCTTGAAAAACTTAAGAAAAAATGGAATAGTAGGTTTGAGGAGGCAATGCACAAGGGGGATGATGGTGATGACTTGTTGATTGATTGACTTATGGATATCAAGGAGGAGATAAAGGTTGCTAGAAGATAACTTATTAAACTTTGGGATATGCAAGATTTTGCTTCTATAGAATTAAAAAGAATAAAGTTTGTGGACAGTTGAGTGGATAGGCCAGATGAAGATATGCTTCAACAAGTGTTCACTAATTATGATGAGTACATGCTTGAGCAGAAAACAAAGGAATAAAGTTATAGTGGAATGTTTTGTTCCTGAGGAACACCTAATAGCATGGTCAGCTAGACAACTCTCTCTCTTTGTCTCCCATTTTTGCAAGATTGTGACATTACTTCAACTGGAGATTCCTAGCAGTTCTACCTTCCCTCTTTGTGCATCATATTTTGATAAAATACTCATCAAAAAGTGAACTAAAGATTAGCAGGGCAGTCATTTCATGTAGCTCTAATGATTCCCTAATTTTTTGTATCTCAATAGTTGACTAGAGTTATTAGTGTTAGGACTGGTCTATATGTAATTTTTCTCTCCATATTGTAAAGTTTGACTAATTGAAGAAATATTAGTAGCCTAACGAGAAAGGAGAATTTTTACAGTTTCAAAATTTTTTTTTTAATAGCTTTATGCAAAGACACTTAGATATTTTTATAGTTCTTAATACAGTTTTTATGTCATTTTCAAGTTTAAGTCTTAATGGTGATTTCAATGAACAATAGTCATTTGTATGCCAGTGAATGTTGTGCGTAAATGTCTCTTATTTGGTGAAAATCAATAGAAGATTTTGAATATGAGTCTATTTTCATTGAGTTGTCTATGAATGAGGTTTCTGTGTTTATTGATATATGAGTTTTAAAATGATGAGTGGATGGTGTGTTTTTAAGGATTTTGAAGTTTGTGAATGGTGAATGATCTGTATGTCTTGAATTTTCACTATGAATGATGCAATGGTATAGATTATGCTATAGATTGTATCATTTTATGGTTTAGTTGTTTGGAAACAATGCTCATTATGAAGTTTGTATGTCTGAATTGAAGGAAATTTGCATTCATGTTTTATTGTCCTGGGCTTTGTTCTATCTTTTGATATTTATTTACACCCCCAAACATAGATTAATTTGTATGATGCAGTTTGTATCCCTTTTACTAGCATATCCCTTGAACATTAGAGTTGCATAGGCTACTAAACAATGCTAGCACAATTGAGAAACAACTACAAAGACCTTCGAAGATAGGTTTCTTTAGGTTATCTATCTTTTCAAGAGAAATAGGGTAGAAATATTTTGTTTAACATTGTTGTGTTACATTGACCATCAACAGATCTAGAACTAGAAGGAGGGCTTGAAGGAACAAACTAGCCCAAATTGGGTCATTCTCACCAGAGAGGTTTGAAAGAATTCTCAGGTCTGCTACAAATCTAGAACTGTTAGTTGAACTCCAAATACCTATTAGACCCAGAGCCTGTAGGGTTTTAATCCCATCATTAACACAACCACTTACTCCACCCAGGTTTCCACCAATACCATAGGTGGTACAAACAAATCCACCACCACCAAAACCTATGCTATTATTTGCTAATAATCCTTCGCCACTAGGAGTCATTCCTGGTGGCATACAAGAAATGCCAAAGAACCCAAAGAAATTCTTCCCTAGGTATGTTCTTGGCAAGTCAAGAAGTGTTGAAGAGCACATATAGGCATTCAAAGATGCATGTACTCACGCTCAGATTGCTCACCATGATGTTTCATGTAGGTTGTTTTCGTTATTCATTGGGAGACATGGCTTATAACTGGTATCTGAATCTGCCTACTGCTTCAATCTTGAGCTAGACAAACATAGAGGAGGCATTCATTAACTAGTTTCAGGATTATGTTGATTCCACAATCTTATATCATTAATTTTCCACTATTAGGAAGGAGCCTCGTGAACCGTTACCCCTATTCAATACTAGATTTCAAAGGATATATAGGAGGTTACAAGATCCATACTTGGTGGCTAAAAATATTGCTATCCAAGCTTACCTAAAGGCCATAGATCCTTTGATTGGCCTATTTTTGCAGAGAGCATACAATGCAAATAACATTAATTCTTTTTCCAAAGTTTACCACCTTCCTATTAAATTGCAACAATAGATCAGTTCACAAGCATGAGGTCTAAGAGGATTTTTCCCTCCTCTAGGATACTCCCAAGTACCTAATCCTACCTTGATGTTTAATACAGTCTCGGGGATGTCTTATTTTGCATGTGGACCCTTATCTAAGCTACAATCCTGATCTCAACAATTATTTTTTAGTGACCCAACTCTTGACCCCTCGCAGCAAGTTCAAAATTATCACAATCAAGCTGGAGGATATAACCCCATGACACATACATTAGCTACAACCACTGCAAAAATTGAACATACTGCTCACTTGACAACAGAGTTGGAGACCCTTAAGAAAACATTGTCTCGGGTGACTAATGAGATGGCACAACTCAAATTCAACCCCCCTCAGAACCAAAATTAAAATTACAAAACTCAAGGAGGGTATTCCAATTAGGGAAATTATTCCAATTAGAACAACAATCATAACACCAATAAGAACTAGAGGAACTTTCAAAACTAGAATTCCCCTAATCAAAATTACCAAAACCAAAATAGGGGATACAACTAGAGATCCAATATCAATAGACAATGGAACACTGGGACAAACAATGGGGGAGTTTCCCATAACTATCAGGTTGGTGATGACAAATCACATACTGCAAATGTTGCAGATGTTAATTTTATAACAAATTGGTGTAGATTGCATGACACTGCAACACATTTTGAGGTCAACTGTCTTGAAATGGAGAAGATGGTTAAGATTGCACAAGTGGATGCCCCATTACAAGGTGCTCCCAACAAGAATGGTGGATCTACTGATATGGAAATGGCTTATGAGCTCTTTGAAGAAGAGTCTCCTTTCCTTAGGCAAGAAGAAAATGATCCAAATGAAGATGTATATGATGCTTAGGCCTTCCAATCTGAAGGAGGTCATTTCCTGAGGAATCAGAATAAAGGCCCATTCACCACATTTTCTCCTTTGAATACTATAGTTCCACCCAATCAGAATTCTAACAACAACCGACCTACACCAAAAGGCCCACCTAAATTTCAAAATAAAGGTAACTTGTCTTTTGTTCCTAAATGTCAAATTAAAAATGACATGGAATTTGATTTTATTTTAGAGATGCAAAAACAAAAGAATTTGTTGTCATTCTTTGATATCTTGAAGTGGTGCCCTTCCCAATGAGACATTGTGTTGAGAGCTTTGGAAGAAGTAGATTGGTCAAAAGGAAAGAATAAGGTGACTCCAACCAATGAAATGAATGCAACCCTGTACAAAGTTAAGACGGGGACCCCACCATTCTTTCTAATCCTAAGAATCTTTGGAAAGAACTTGCATAACTACCTCTGGGATTTCAGAGCATCATGTAATTTCATTCCCTTTTCCATTTGTAAAAAATTAGGTTTGAATCCGCTTCAGACTCACAAGAAGGTAATTTAGTTAGACAAAACTAAAGTTAATGTGGTAGGGGAACTAAAAAATATTCACGTGTAGATTGGATCAAACCCATGGATCCAAACTTATATGGATATCCAGGTGACTGATATCACCAAGACATATGGCATGCTTCTAAGTCGAGACCTAATGAAATGCATTGGGCGTTATCTATCCTTAGAATTTTCACACATGTGGTTGCCATGGAAAGGGGTAGCAACACAAATTAGGATTGAAAGTGAGCCTCGTCTCAAACATATGATCACTAAGTACAATTTTCCTAATGAGGTAGCCTATTTTGAAACCAAGATCGGAGTGTATAAAAGAGAGGAAATCTTGACCTTTTCAATTTTCAATCTTGTTGGTGTAAATAAGTATTTTACTTATTACACTTTACTTAAGCTTACTTAGGGAATGCATAACATTATAAGTTTCACTTGTGACACCTATTTATTTTCATCTTGCATCTAGGTTTGTGCATACATTGAGAGATATGGTTGGACACTTAGGGAAGTGTTTGTAGGAGAAATCCCACTCTTTGTGGTGTGATCTAGTTATCACCTTTTTATCTCCACTTTTCGTGGCATGATAATTCCACTTTAGGTGGGTGATCCACCTTTCATGGAATCATCTATTATTTCTTTCTACCTACCTTGCACATGATTGGGACACTTGTATCATTCATGGCCCTTCATTGTGTCCTAGCTTGACTTTATAAGAAAGCCTTGTACATGCTTGTAATTGCACATCTTCATGCATATTGAGAATACTATCATCATATTCTCTCATCTTCTCTCTCTCTTTTGTGCTATTTTTTATTTCTTGATCCTATTCTTGTTTTTCATTAGTTCTTACATGGTATTAGAGTGGTTGGAGGTTCTTTGCATAGCCATTGTTGGGAGATCTTAGTTCGTGTGAAGGTGGTCAAGAGGAAAATTTGAGGAGCACCGATATTTTGGTGCATCCTAGACCAGATATGATCTCAATTTCGGATTCAAAAGGCTATTTTCAATCAAGATGGTCTTTCATTTCATCGAAATTTGACATTGGGAGCCCTAGATAAAAAAAAATTGCCAATTTGGGTATTTTTTCATTTTTTTGAATTTTTCTATAATTTTGAAAAAGAATACTTTCTGCAAATATTTTATTCAATTAAAAATTTGAAATTTTTAAAAAAAAAAAAATCAATTTGTATTCAATTAAATTCATTTTAAATTTTTTATTGAAAAATTAAAAAATTGTATTTGGGTTTTTTATTTTCTTATAAATTAAAAAGAAAATAAAAGAAAAGAAAACTATTATGTGGATTCTATTTCGCAGACATATAGTCTACAAGACCAGTTGTACCTACAGGTACCATGGATAGTCACGGTCACCATGTGGCTCTAGCGTCGTGGCTCCCCGCGGCCCCACAAGTCCAACGCCAATTCAAATTCTGACAGCCGATAATTGCAAATCCTGGCCACTTCAATTCAACCATCGCTAAAAATTGGTGATCTCCAAATAAAATTTTGGCAACTATCTTTTGAATGGCAGTCGGTCTATTGTCAAATCCAACAACTATTTTTTAAATGGTGGTCTATTAATTGATTTTGGCCAATGCTTCAATCAAAAAATCCGGCAACCATTTTTCATAACCAGTGGCAATCAAAACAAAAATCCAGCACTCATACATCTATAGGCGTCAACTTCAAAACTAGGCATAATATTCAGGTGGAATATTCCATAAGAGGTTGCAATAGTGACGTCTATACAGACGTCAAATTTAATCGAAAGGAGCAGGCAAATATTCCTTGTAGGACAGAGTATATTCTTTTTGAAGGGTTGTAGGCCATCAAATTTAACATAGTGGATTGCTAACATCAGCACTACATTAGTAGTCTAAAAAAATTTCTCCCCCCTCACCAATGGATTTTTTGATTTCACAGTCTGACTTTGAAGGCTCATATCTTGCTCATTTTAGCTCCTTTTTTTGAGCAATTTTTTTTATTTGGGCTAATTTTTCGTGTACTCAGTTTTTGAGTTTGATGGATATATTTTCTATAACTTTCAATTTTTCAACTCTATACCTATCCAATCCTTATTTTTGCAACTTCTGGGGCTCCGTTCAAGCACATTTGAACTCCTTTTCAGATGTTTTTTTTTAAATTGCATGATTTTTTGTTTACTTCTTGAATCTAAAATTTGTTTGAAGCAATCTTGAGTGTATTTTTTACTTTCAACATATGGTCTCTTTTGGCCTATTTGGCACTTGTATTGCATAGATATGAATTCAAGTCTTTGCGCCATTGTTCTAGTTCGTTCTTAGCCTATTTGTGGCAAGTTGTAAATTAGAAATCATAAGTCCACTTAGCCAAGTTTCAAGTGGCCTATTGTACACACACTACATTATAAAGTGCCAAAATCATCTCTTTAGGGGAGGGCGTACTTTAATTGAGTGAATTTGGGGGGCTATCTCTTGTGTGATTGTGCCTATTTTCTCTCTTATGCTCTTGCATTCCATCATGTGTTCATCTAAAGTTCCACTCCTAACTGCACATAATTATGCTACATGGAAAGTACGTGCATGGAGTAAACTAATGGAAAAAGGTTTAATTTACTACATTGATGGAACCATAAATGCACCTTTGGATCCTAAGGTAGATCCAACTACATATATGGATTAGCTCACTAAAACTTCTATGGAATTGGGTACACTAAGAAAGTTCATTTTAGATGATCTCATTTTCCATGTTGATAAATGTACTACAGCCAAGGAAGCTTGGGATAAGCTTGCTACTTTGTATGGAAAGGTTGATAAGTTTAAGGGGTACAAGCTTGAACATGATCTCCTAAGCCTTGATCCCAAGGATTTTGACACCATTCAGGATCATGTCACTAAGGAAAATGAGCTAAGAACACAACTAAAAGATTGTGGTATTGAGAAAGAGGATGATCAATTAGTCTTCAACTTGTTGGACAAGCTTCTAGCTGAGTATGCAACCTTTGTCTCAAGTTTTCAGACTCAATGATTGACAATTAGCAACTTTAAATCACCATATTTTGAGGCTCTCACAAATATTTTGATTTTTGAGCAAAATAAGTTGATGGAAATGGGCATTCTCAAGTCTTGAACTTCAAAAGCATTGGTGGTCAATCATGGAAACAACAAGCAAGGCAAAGGGAAAGGCCAAAAGAAATCTTCACCAAAGCCACAAGGAGAGAACAATCAATCCACTCCTCCACAAAAAGGCTCATCATCAGCTCATCATCATTTTCTTCAAAGAACAATCATTTAAGAAAGAAGGAGAAACCAACATGTGCATATTGCAAAAAATTTGGTCATGAGGAGCATCATTGTCATATTAAGCAGATTGATGAGTTGACAAACATCCTCAAGAAGAACAACATCAACTTGCCAAATGCATATCAGGAGAAGGACTCATCTCCTTCCACTTCTACTTCTAAGGGAAAAGGCACAACTCTCATGGAAACAACATCAAGCTCATCTCCTTCATCTACGTCATTACAATATGAGAAACGTAAGAGGCAAGCATTTCTTGTAGTTGCAGATTCCAATTTAGATAGGTGGATCCTTGATTTATGAGCTTCACATTATATGAATTCTTCCAAGGATATGTTCTCTTCATTTGATTATTGTTCATCACCACCCATTTTGATGCCCAACAACACTTCTTTAGTAGTTTGTGGGAAGGGGTCTATTGACATTGAAGGTGGAGTATTTAATGATGTTCTATGTGTGGCTAATTTTTCAAGGAACATCATTTCCATATATCAAATTACACATAGTGGTACAGGAAAGAGTGTAGAGTTCACACCAGATTCTATCATTGTTTGAGATTTACATAGCAAGGATCTTGTTGCAGTTGGGGAGGTTGATCAACGTTCTTGATTCTACACCTTCTCATATTTTTCTCCTACTGATGATTTAGTGTACCCTAGTGTGGAAACACTTCAGGAGAATGAGTATGGTTACTTGAATCTTGGAGTGCTCACTACTCCTGAGGTTCTTGAGCCTATTCTTAATATTCCATCTCCTCCATTGACTAATGTACCTACTGATACTTGTGTTCTACAAGTTTTAGTTCCTTGTGATTCAATGCAACAGTGCATACCTTGTCTTCTAGCAACAGTTTCATGGGATGACTACTTGATAGACATTGGTGACTTTTTTATGGATTCCTACATTGCAGATTTGGGAGACACATTTGATTACTTATATCTTCTCTTTGATGAAGGTGATTCTTCTTTAGTTGTTGTGAGGGAACACTTTGACCCTCCTCTACATGATCAGTCTTTTGAGGTTGATGTGATTTTGGATGCATATGTACAACAGTTGGAGGAGGCCACTTTCTCTCCTGAGGAGACACTTGCATCTTTGGAGTATGTTCTACCTTCATTATTGCTAGATCTTGAGTTCTCTTTTTTAATGGATGGGAGTGTTATTGGAAAGGGTTTCTCACTGTGACCTTTGTACTTCCCATTGTAGCTTCACATGGTCTAGGAAAGGCATCTTTCAAAATCAACATAGGGAAATTTGAGCAGATTTCAAAGACTCCTTACATTTTGAGGCTTCTTCCTTCTTCGTGTGTGGATTGGGGAGACTTCATTTATGCACCTTTGGATCATGTTCTACATTCATCTCTACTAGATGTTGGATTTTCCTCTTCATCAGTGTGGCCTAGAACACCTATTTGGAGTGTGTCTGCTTTCAACATCGACATGGAGAAATTTGAGCATGCTTCAGAGACATCATCACACATCATCCATATTCTTGATATCTTGCATACATCCATGGTTTTGTTTCTTCCTAAGGGGAGGAATTTTGTTTAGTGAGATTGGATCATCTTCAACAGTCAATGTCGAGCTTCTACCATCATTGCAGGAGACTCAACATTAAGGGGGGCCTGCCTTGTCTCTCTTCTTCTTCTCTTTCATGGGGGGATATTTTTCCTCATCTTGGGGTTTTGTCCTTCTCCATTTGTACATTCATTTTTTTTCATCTCTCCTTTAAGGGGGAGTTTTTCCCATGAGGTTTTCTCCCTTTCCTTGCTTATGAGATTTTTCATTGCATTTGTACATGGGTACCTAACATGGCCTAGTTGTTGGGACCCATCTTGCATGGTTATCTTGAGTTTTCATTTCCCCAGTTGCACTTAAGGGGGGGTGTTGGTGTAAATAATTATTTTACTTATTACACTTTACTTAAGCTTACTTAGGGAATACATAACAGTATAGGTTGCACTTGTGACACCTAGTTATTTGCATCTTGCATCTAGGTTTGTGCATACATTGAGAGATATGAGTTGGACACTTAGGGAAGTGTGTGTAGGAGAAATCCCACTCTTTGTGGTGTGATCTAGTTATCACCTTTTTATCTCCAATTTTCATGGCATGATAATTCCACTTTAGGTGGGTGATCCACCTTTCATGGAATTATCTATTATTTCTTTCTACCTACCTTGCACATGATTGGGACACTTGATTCATCCATGGCCCTTCATTGTGTCCTTGCTTGAATTTATAAGCAAGAATTGTACATGTTTGTAATTTTACATCTTCATGCATATTGAGAATACTATCATCATATTATCTCATCTTCTCTCTCTCTTTTGTGCTATCTTTGATCTCTTGATCCTATTGTTTCTTTTCATAAGTTCTTACAAACTCTGATAGCCTACAACCTTTAGAGCATAGCGACCCAATGACCATTGTCAACCAATAAGTTTTGATTAGAAAATTGCAACAAGATAGGCTAGTTTTAGAAGAAGAGGCTTATCTATGGAGTTTTCTACTCCCCATTTGGTGCAGGATTCATTACCAAAGCCATTATGAATTAATGTGTCAACCTTGCATTGATATTCTAAACCATGTTTGTCAGACAGAGGAAACTTGTGAGTGTCAACCCAAAACACTCCCTAATTAGTTTTCCTTTGAGGCTAGAGAAGCCAATATCTTGACAAGAAAAAATAATACACATGAAGTTCTTTCTCCAATTGGACATACCTAGGCTTCATGTTATGCCTTGGGAAATGAGATTGTAGAATCTCAAGAACTAACACACTAGCCCCTACCAATCTTCCAATTCCACAGGGGTTGCTAAAACTAGCAATCAACTGTAAACCCACTAATCAAGATCAAATTCAGGAGGAAATATCCACACATGTCCTAAATCTGAGTGAAATAACTGATGATCATTGTTTAGACCACCCCCCATGTCTAGAAATTATAAACCAGTCTAAGCCGCCACCTATTTCTTGCAAACAATTATCTCTAGCTCATGCTAAGAAAGAAATACCCACCCTGAATCAATTGTGGGTCCTCAAATTTGATGGTTCTAAGTGTAAATCAAGGAGTGGAGCAAAAGTCAAACTAACAAACGTGAAAGGGAAAATGTACTTTTCTTCTTACAGGTTGTAGTTTGGTTTTTCCAACATGGTAGAGTATGAAGTGTTGGCTAGGAGATTGATGTTTACACATCAAAAAAAGGTTACAGCTCTAACAATCATGGGATATTATGAGGTAATTTTCAAGTAGGTTTGCATTCAATACACGTTCCATAACAAGAGGTTGGTTGCGTACAAGAAAAAAGTATGGAATTTGATAGAGGACTTTGATGCATTTGGAATCAGATTGACTCCTAGAGAGGACAACCAAATTGCATATGCACTTATTGTTGCTTCCAATACCTTGGAACCTACACAAGACTCTAAGTTGAAGAGATTTTCAGTGGAATTAGTCTTGATTCCAACCATTCCAGAAAACATTCAAAAATTTTAGGTCTTTGATGATGACAAACATATACTGGCCTTCTTGGAAAGTTCAGGAATATTTGAGGGAAAAATTATTGATGAATCAGAAAGAGATTAGGGGGAGTGGGATCCAAAAATATATGATTTAGAAGGGATAATAAACCTAAAAAAAAAAAATCCTAAGGGAATGGTGGCATTAGAGAGGATCTTTGACTCCAATCCTCGAGCCTGAGATAACCTTCCTACTGACACAGATGGAGGGAAGTACTAGTTAGTTAACTCGGCGGATTTAGGCCCTGAAAATAATGTGTTCATTGGAAAAAATTTCCCCAAACACATTTGAGAGAAAATCCTAGCAGCAGTAAAAGTGGATATAGCAGTCATCGCTTGGGGATACAAAGACTTGAAAACTTTTGATACATTAGTAATGACACACACTATCCCCTTGAAGTGTGAAGAAAAGCCTTTCCACCAAAAGAAACACCCAGTTAATGCCATAATCGAGCCCTTAATTTAGAAAGAAGTGCAAAATTTATTATCTGCAAGGATAATCTTTCTAGTGAGGCATTTGACATGGGTTGTTAACTTGGTTCTTGTTTGTAAAAAGATTAGAGAGATCAGATTATGTGTTGACTTTAGAAACCTTAACAAAGCATTAAAGAAAGATAATTATCATCTTCCTTCTCTAGATTAGGTGTTACAAATAGTAAATGGTTCACAAATGATGTCTTTCATGGATGGATATTCAAGATACAATCAAGTAATGGTCAACTACGAGGATAGGATGAAGACCACCTTCACTACCAAGTGGGGGAAATTTGATTATCAGAGGATGTCATTTGTTCTTATCAACATTGGAGCTACTTTTCAGTGAGTGATGGATGTGGCATTCAAGGATTTGGTAGGTAAGTGTATTATTATATGTGTGGATGATTTGACTATGTTTTCAAAGAATAGAGAAAACCATGCTGCAAACCTGTCAAAGGTCCTTCAAAAGTTCATAAGTTATGAAATTTCCCTTAATCCAAAAAAGTGTGTGTTCAAAGTTTTAGAAGGAAAATTACTAGGCCATATAATATCAGAGAATGGAATTTCAGTTGACCCAAAGAGAGTGGAATACATCTTGAAACTAACCATGCCTAGTAGCAAAAAGGAGATGAAATCCTTTTTCGGGAAGATAAACTTCATGCGGAAATTCATAATTGGATTTGTGGAGATTGTCAAACCCCTTAATGAAATGATGAAAAAGGATGCTAAGATTGATTGAAGCAATGAGGCAAAGTCTTCCTTCTTGAAGATCAAGCAATCTATACTAGAGGCCCCGGTCCTAACTAGCCTTGATTATCTCAATCCTTTTTATATCTACTCGTTTGAATCTGATCATTCGTGTGTTGTTGTCCTAACACTCAAAAAAGGAGAAGGGGATGAAAGGCCTATTTCTTTTATGAGTTCCCCATTCAAAAAATGTTGAAGTGAAATACCCACCTTTAGAAAAATAGGTGTTTGCATTTCTACGAGTTGTGAAGAAGTTCCAACACTATATCCTCTGCAGTCAAATTATTTCTATAGTTCCAGAGCCTACTGTAAAATCCCTTCTTCTATAGAGTGAACTAGGGGAGAGGCAAGGAAAATGGATGGCCATTCTTCAAGAGTATGATCTTGAGATCTATCTGATGAAGCTAGTCCAAGGCCAAGGTTTATCCAAAGAAATGGAGAATTTTCATACCAAGATTACCTATCAACAATACCTAGTACAGTCATTTATAGGTGATCCTTGGTATTTAAATTTTATCTCTTTATTTTTTAATAACAAATTCCCAGATGGAATGAATGCCACTCATACGAGAGCACTTAGGTTGAAGAGTTCCCACTAAATGCTCAAAGGGGGATCTTTATACTGAATAAACTTTGAGGGAATCTATCTACGCTTCCTTGACCAGCAACAAGCAAAACAAGCCATAACAAAATTTCATGATAGACATGGTACCAGACATGGATCTGTTGATTCCATGGCTCACCAAATTATGAGATCAGGTTACTACTGGCCCCATGTGTTCCATAATGCACACAAACATGTGAGGAAATGTCATACATTTCAAAATTCTGCATCTAAGGAATGTTACCGAGCAATGCCTCTACAACTGGTATATGAGGTAAGACCATTTTCCCAATGGGCATTAGACTCTGTAGGTGTGATTCACCCCAATTCTTCTGTAGGTCACAAATTTATTTTGACGATAACCGACTACTATACACATTGGACTGAGGCTCATCCTTATAAGAACAACACCACTAAACTCATCATCAAATTCCTTAAAAAATGCATTGTTACCAAGTTTGGATTACCTTTTTCCCTGGTATGTGAAAATTTCCCTACTTTCTCATTTGTAGAATTTATTCAATGGGCATACAAACATAAAATTGTGTTGAAATATTCTTCTAATTACTACCCACAGGGGAATGGAGTAGTTGAGTCTACAAACAAAAATATATTGGAGGTGATTAAGAAGTTAGAAAGAAACCCTATGGATTGGCATACTCAACCGAGATTTTCCTTATGGGCAGATAGAACTCGCATTAAAGCCACCTTAGGGAATTCACCATTAAATTTGGTCTATGGCAAAAATCCAGTCTTTCCTATACATCTGCAAATACATGTCCTTAGGTTCATGCAAGAATTATATTCAAATGATGATAGGATAAAGGTTAGGCTAACCAATTTATTAAATCTAGAAGAACAAAGAGATGTTGCTTTATAGTAGTTCTCTAAACATCAAGTTGTTGTCAAACATTGGTTTGAAAAAAGAGTGAAAATCAAAGCCTTTAGGATATCAGACCTGGTATTATTATGGGATAAAGCTAAGGAGAAGAAAGGATACCATCAATTTTTTGACAGAATTTGGTTAAGTCCCTATCAAATTGCTGAAATCATTGGCGAGAATGTCTTTTAGTTGAGCACTTTAACGGGAGAGCTTGTTCCATTGCTTGTTAATGGTTAGTTTCTCAAACACTATTTTGTCCCATGAGGGTCTAATGTCCTAGATAATTGTATATATGTAATTAGTTGGTTTGTGTGTTTGTTTGTTTTTTTTTGGTCTTGTGTTTTTTTTTTTGGTCTTGTGTCTTGGGGTGACTTTTGTTTTGCTCTATTTCAAAATACAGAGTAGTTATTCACTATATGTTGAAGGTACTAGGAGAGAAGTTGGTTTAGGAATTTTCAAGAATGTCTATCGAAATTTTTCATTTCAAGACCCATGTCTTGTGTTCCTTTTATATAATGGTCTAAAAGGTTAAAAAAAAATAGGTTTATTGTAAGAGATCTCATAAACCACAGTTAAATTTGTCACAAAATAGATAAGAACATTTGTTCTAAATAAAATCCCATTTTGTCTGTAGTGACTGTATTTTAGATCCGGGTGAAAAATCTAAATCATGACACTGTCATGAAGTGCTTTGTAGTTATCAACCCCAAATTTCAAGTTGCTACATCTGAGTATTGAGAAAAGCTAATAAATAATTCCTTCAAGAAAATCTTATAAAATGATAAGAAAATAGAATCATTGAATAATGACAAACTCAATACAAGAAGGGTAATTCAAGTATCTCTATTGGGGCTATGGACACCTATTTGGTAGTAGAGCAATACTCTGAGAGAACTAGCGGTATCTCCATCAAGGCTATGAATGCATGTCTGGCAATGGAGCAATACCAAGGATATCATTTCACAATAGTCATAGGGATCAACTTATGTAGCTTGAATCTTGAATACAGTTGTTTAAGAGTAGAAAGAGATTTTACCAAAATGGATGCACCATACCTGCACAAACTCATATTTGAAGTGGTTAATGTTGATTTGCATTTTGAGATTCCAACTCAACCTTGTTTGCCATAACTAATCATACTTGAGGTTTAAAATTTGCATGAACTAGAGGTTCTGGGTGACTGAATTCTTCAGTATCTTAAAAATGGGTAAACAATTAAATTCCCAGCTGAGTCACCAATTTTTATGCCTTACATAACCACCCCATTTTGTTTTTGGTGAAAATGGGCCCCCCTTGTGTTTGTTTGTCCTTAGTATTTTTTTTTTGGTCCTAGGAGTTGTTCTTTTTCTCCTAAGTCCTTGTTTCCTTTTGTCTAGTGGAGGTGGAACTAGAATGGGAAATGGACTCAAAACTTTGTGAAGGTTCCAAGTCCAGATTCAGTTTCAGTCCTAGCCCCATTCTTTCCTTGTTGCTTTTCTTTTTCTCTGTGGTTTGCCTTGCACTCTTGGGTTCATTTCTCCCTTGAGTTGTATTTTATTTGCTTTTGGTTTCTTTTCCTCCTAGCGGAAGCAAAACCAGAAATAGAACCGAACTTAGAACTTTGCAAAGTTCCAAATCCAATTTTGGTTCTGATCTCACTCCCATTGGTTTTCTTTGTCTTTTTGTCCCTATTTGTGTCTTTTTTGGGATGGGTTTCATTCTGGTCCCGTTTCCTTTTGTTTTCCTTAAATCTAATGTTTTCTTGTGTTAGTGTTCATTCCTTTGGTGAGAATGGAACTAAAATCATAACCGAATCTAGAACTTTGTAAAAAGTTATGGATCCAGTTTTGGTTTTGATCTTGCCCCTATTCCTTTGTTGTCATTTTTCCTTGTCACAGGGCCGGAAATAGAATCATAATGGAATGCGGAGCTTACATCAGGTTCCTGATTCCATTTGACTCTGCTTCCATGTCTGCTTTACCTCTGATGTATGTAGATGTTGTGTACTCATCCTGTTTTAATTCTCTGACTGACCAACCGCATTAATTGCATCAATTATAGCCTCCTCACACGTGTGAAATGGATTTTAAATCTTAATCAAGGTTAACTGGTTCATTATCGTTATTTCCTAAATTGTTTTAGTGAACCAAAGCTAGGAAACCATGAAGGAGGAGCACAATTTGGTCAAGGGAAAGCATCTGCAAGTGGATTCTAATCGAGTTTCATCCTATTTGGTAGCATTTATGAGGCATGTGGATTTTCACTCCCATCCCATTTTGTTCATTTTCCCATTTCCTATTCGTTGTGTTCATTACACGTTCATGAGACCTTTCTCGTGAATCTTTGCATGTTTTTTTTTTTGTTTCGCTTGATTTTTTAGTTTTTCTTTTCTATTTCCTTCCATTTCCCATTTTCTTTTTGTCTTTTCCTGTTTGTTTTTGTTGGTCTGCTATCATTTTCCTATTTTGGTGGTATCCGTATTGTTGTGCCCTAGTTTTTGCATAGGGATTCGTATTTGAAGGGTCTCATGCACTTTAAAACATAGGAAATCTGTTTGATGACCCTTCTAATCTTATTTCCATGTCAATTCAATGGATTTCAAGTCATGTTTTTGATGCCCTAATTTCTTGAGTTGATGGGTTGTGTAAACTAGGGTTTGTACACCATCTCTTTACAATATCATTCCCTAGGTGGCTCGATCCTCCCCTATTGAAAATGATGAAGTCACACATCTATTCTAAGCCTCCTTGTGCCTTCCTATGACCTAGTCCTAAGTCATTATAAGTGTTTGGCTAAATTTTCTTTGTCCTTATTGGCAAGAGCGGACCCAAAAACAAAATCAAATCATGATTATGTGCATAAGGGGTTTAGGTTTGGTTCTCATCCCACTCCTGATGAGGTTTTGTTTCCATTCTACATCCTTTTCTTTTGGTAGAAGAGGAACTAGAATGAAACCTGACTTAGAACTATTAAATGGTTTCAGCTTCAGTTTCCATTCTAATCCCAATTCCTATTTTGATACTAACTCCATCACTGATCTCACCATTGTTAGAATATTTCTTATTCCTAATCTCTTCCTGGTTCCACCTCTGATAAGTTTTAAATTTCACTAAGTATGAGAGGCTACCTAGGGAAGGAAAGGGAAATATCAAAGGTTATCTTCTAATGTTGGTTTTCATGCTTTCTATTGGTCTAATCTAGGGTTGTTTTGTAGGGGTAAACAATTTCAAGAGTGTATGGAGAAGTTTCACAAGTGGAGGGCCAAGCTTCTGAGGGTTCAAGGAAAGTGAAGCCTAAGAAGATCAAGGTTGAGCAACTGCTCCATACCTCAAAATACAACCACAAGATTACTACTCTCACTGTAAGCAAGTTATAATCTGACTAGGTTGATATTACTGA